>JAVFKX010000198.1:0-24594 GCA_033296515.1 Macrochelys suwanniensis | reverse complement strand
CACCTGCCTCTGCTCCACCACTGATGTCAGTCTTCATTGCCCAGTGGTCAGATTTTTCAACAAGCACCTGTGCACTTGCCCAGATTCGCGTGGAAGGAACTCACCATAAATAGCTACAAGGTCACTGTCTCCTCCTCCTCCCAATCCCTCCTGAAAACTCACTTCTGTCATGATACCCACAAAACCTCGACAGTAGTCCGGCAGCTGGTATGCTGGGATCACTGCTTCTCAGGCTGATTATAATCAATGTTGTTAACGTTTGTTCCCTTTGTATCCGTCTGTTCGCGCTCATCTTAAACATTGATTGTAAGCTCTTTGGGGCAGGGACCGCCTGACTTGCATTTGTACAGTGTCTAGCACAGTGAGGCCCTGACCTCTGCTTGGAGCCCCAGCCGTTGCCACAATACAAATAAATACTCATTTGCTTTCCCTCTGCTACCCATGCCTTCTTCCATTGTCTCACCTTCACTCTCTTTTCCCACCTCTCTACTTTCATGTCAGTTTAAAGCTGATTTGAAATCTAGTAACTGGGGGGGAGGGATAGCTCAGTGGTTTGAGCATTGGCCTGCTAAACCCAGGGTTGTGAGTTCAATCCTTGAGGGGGCCATTTAGGGATCTGGGGCAAAAATTGGGGATTGGTCCTGCTTTGAGCAGAGGGTTGGACTAGATGACCTCCTAAGGTGCCTTCCAACTCTGAGATTCTATGATTCTATGAACTGTCAGAGTTGCTGCTACCTCTAGTCACTCTGCCAGTCCCACAGTATGCTGAGCTGGCCCTAGCTTCACTGACGGACAGGCCACCTCCCAAAGGTCATTTCAGCATGATATGGAACCTGCACTGTGACTGAGGAACGGCAAGAGGAGTTTCTGTGGTGACAGATTTTAAAATGTGCAAGGCTTTAAGAATGGGAGAAAACATTCCTTCAGGCTGCTGTTGATCTGAGCTCTGGTAGACTGAACAGCCCACTCATCCCAGGTCACTATCTGATGGAAGTGTAGTGCTCATCTGGCCTCCTAAGTATAGTAACAATATACTGTATCTCATGGTGTCCAAGGTGGAGCGCTTTCTATTTCTGCATGGGAGGAACTTAAGTCACTATTGGAACAATAATAAAGCAGGAACCAGATGGTGTTAATCCAAGAGCACAAAGCAAGCCCTAGTGTTCTGAATTTCCTGTTACACTTCTTTTGCACTGGTGTAACTGTATTGATTGTAAATTAAGAGATCCAGCACAGCACATTGTTTCTCTTTCAGGTGCACGTTCATGAATGTGTTTTGGTTTCATATTTCTTGGCAATTTGTGCTGAAAGTCACTCTTGCAAAATGGCTGCTTTTATTGAATGCATGATACTTCATCCCTGTGATGGGCAGTGTTGTGTTGTGACTGCTTCAGTGTTTATTTCTGATCTGGTCTGTGGGGTTTGTTTACTCTTGCATTCTGTCTTTTTGCCTCTTTTAAAGTCGATGCACTTCAATTCTTTCACTTCTTACAAATACTTTGTTGCGGGAGCATGGTTTTCACTAGCCCTGCAAGTAACTGCTGCCCTTTGCAAAGCCACATCAATTTCTCACACTAGCCTTGCTTGGACCAGGTTAGCAGTTGTACCACAAATAATTCAGTCTTTAAATAGTCTAGTTCAAATTCATGTGACACTGGTTTATTCTAGAACATCATAAGCCTGGGTCTGGAACATAATGAGCAGTGGTCACACCTAGCACCTTGATCCTTGTAAAGAAATTGTGCCTTTCTCAAGAGATTCTTGTCGGATTCAAAGTACTGTTGAAATTTTTGAATGACTTTGTCTAGCAGTTTACAGTCCCCCTATGCCCTGCACTGGAATGTACTGTAGGCATATAACAGTGAGAAGGATTTCCCTCTCTCCCATTTCTCTTCAATACTTCCTTCTTCTAGGAAAATTTGGGAGTCCTGAGGCTAACTTGTGTTTTCTGCCAAGTTCCCTGCCAGAGTGAGAGGGCTTCATTTTTGCCAGAAGTTTAGTTTACTTCTGACCCTGTGTAATGAATGTGTGACACACAGGAGTAATAGGAAGGGATTGGGTTTTTTATTTCTTTTCCTGTTAGTTACCTAAAGTGCGTTAGTGTTGCCACAGATTAATTTCCTGTCACAGGGTGGGGGTCAGTGTCCACTGTTAGCCAATACATACATGATAAGCATAGTATACACCACATGAATGGGCTCCGTGTGTTTGTGTGTGTGTGTATCTATATGTAACCCTTCTGCCAGTCAGAGTCGGCAGCAACAAGGGCCGGGTTCAGTATCTAGGGGTTCCATTCCAATGACACAATGCAAAACCGGCTCGAGCCCCCACCCAGTGACCTGGGACAAATATATATCACCCCCCCGGGCGCCTCTAAGAGGCAGTACTTCCCCTCTCGCAAGCACAGAGTCTGAGTGTAGCAAAAACCTTTTAATGACAGAGAGAAACAATGCGGCATTTTGTTGGGGAAACACCACATCTAGGATTCGTAAACCAAACTATGAGCAACGACCCACCCCAGCAAATTGGCCATGTCCTTTCCCTTTGGTTCTTGAGTCCAGCAACCCCAAAAATCACCCAAAGTCCCAAAAGTCCAACAACCCAAAAGTCCAGACCCAGAGTTCAAAAGTTCATCTGCAGAGTGTTACGCCCGCCCCCCCAGTCTGGGTAGACATGGGGAGGGGAGAGGTAAGGGGCACCTTACGTGGCTTGAAGCTGATTGCCCCGTCCCTTCGTGGGGCTTCGCTCGGCTCTGCTCCGCTCCACTCCACCAGCCATCCCACGAGTCACTCCGCTCAGCCGTCCCACAAGCCGCTCCGGCTGTCCCGCCAACTGCTCTGCTCCGCTAGCAGCTCCGCTCCGTCAGCTGTCCTGCAAGCCGCGCCGGCTGTCTCGCCAACTGCTCCGCTCCATCAGCAGCTCCGCTCCACCAGCCGCTCAGCAATATGTCTTCCGGCTCCCCCACTACTTAACACAGTGCTCAGTGATTTCAGCTCTTAACAATTTCAGCATTTTTGTGATTTCAGCTTGTAGTTAGAGGAGCCTTTGTGCTCATTTGCACACTTAGCCCAGAGTGATTCCAACTCAGCAGCTTGTGATTAGACTCCTAAGGAACTCAAAATTAGCTCTGATATTCTACAGTGGCGAGAGAGAGAAGAAGGTGTAATTGACATTTAGGGCCCTTAGAAGAGACCCATGCACCAGATAGAAATACCTATCCCCAGCCTCTCTCAATTCACTGGGTTTTGAAATCCATGTCCCTCGCCTAGCAAGTGCTGCTTAGCTAAGGGCGAGTCCCTTCATCATAACAAAAGCCCACTGTCCTTGATTCACATAATCAGGGTAACAACACTTTATTCTTCCTGCCCCAATAACAGAGAAACTGGGGCTCCCACAGCAGTCAAAGTGATCATTTGGGCAAGCGATCCATCATGCTTTGCAGGGTGGGTGTGTCCATGCAAACAAGATTAGCCCCTGACATCCCTTTCCACAACTCACCACCAGATGTCAGGGTAGAGCTCATCCTGACTCTGCTTACATATATATACATATACAAATACATGTGTATTTGTATATGAATATATATATATGTATATTTTTTTAAGGTGAGAAGTTATGTTAACTGAATATATTATGCTCTCCCCACAATTGTGTTCAGCCGAGCTTTGGCATTAAAAACACAATTGTGTTGCAACACAATTGTGTTGCAAAGCTGAGCTTTGGCATTAAAAATAGGAAGCCTGTCAAAGCCAAGATACATGAATGCTGTATCCTCCTAGCACAGGTTAGGATGGACCTCCATGCCCAACTGGTTTGGAATGTATTTTCAGGGGGCGGGAAATAGGAAAAGTACAGCACAAAACAACAAGTTAAGAAGCTGTTCTGAACGGGTGTGTTGGATTTTAGTGACATGTAAGGTTTTGTAACTTGTAAAATTTTACTACAAATACTATTAACTGAAATGGGTATATTTGCTACAAAATAAGAATTGCTTCCCGGAAGGAGGGTATGTACTGCTTTGTCTCTAGATGCTAAGTTTGGCTAAGTTCAGTTACTTGGTCTCTTGAACATTTTAAAGAATGAACCACAAGTGTAGTCAAACGACTGGCTACACCTTTTTGTCAATACCACTGACTCCAAACCTGTAGTACTAGTTAACCCCCTTTTCTCTTTTTTTAAAAGATCTCCTGAGTAACTTGGAATCCACCCCACACACACACACCTGTTCTCCCAGAACAGGGACACATTCCAATATCTGTGTCATTCTTCTTTTTTCACATCTGCAGGGAAGTAATTAGCATCAATTTAGAGTATGCAAAAAACTCCAGTGTGAGATTTACCTGTGACTTTCACAGGTGAAAAGTGTTTGCTGATGAATTATTCAGAAAGAGAGAGAGAAGAGAAAAGGAACACAATGTCTAGCTGACTTAGTTCAGACTGCGTTAGCTAATTGGTGGCAGTCACCAGTCCATAAATCCCAGACTGGAGTTTCGTGCCTGTGCTAAATAGAATCCAGTTATACCTCCGTCCCCAAACTGCTGCCCCTCTTTGGACTATATAAGAAAAAAATTCAGCTAATGATTCTTCCGACCATACTGAGCCTCTGCAGAGCTAGCCCTGGCATTGGGATCATAAATCAATGTTCGTGATCTCACTCTGTAAATGATTTAGTGCAAATTGGGGAGAACTGATTAATGATACCAAAGGCACCACAAATGTTCAGAGGCAGTGTGTGCTAAGAATTAGATCCGCATTTGCAGTGCAAAAGTTATTTTAAAAATTGTGGTTTATTGTTCAATCCTTGAGAATGAGCTTGGGTAACTCTCCTGCTTCTCACTTCTGAACTGTGACGCCCGCTTGGCTGTGCATTATCCTTCTCCTTGAGTTACACACCCATGAAAATAAACCACAGACCAATGCTAGCCTGCCCTCTATCACCACTGCTCTCTCACTCACATTTTGTATTTCTTATATTTATTGCTTTCTATTTTTAAGAAAATGAGTGAGGAGTTGGGTTGTTGGTTTATTTTAAAATTCCCATTTTGTGGGGACTGTTCACCAATTTCCAAGACAATGATTCTCCACCTCAGGAGAGTGGCTGGGTTGTATAACTGCTCTTTGACTATCAATGACATCAGAAATTAACATAGGTTGGAACAGGAGAGGGAGCTCTCACCGCAGTGGCCAAGGCGGTGGGGAGCTGTGAGAAAGCACCACTTTCCCAAGCCAAGGAGAAGAAGGGAACTCTCCCTCTGTTTTTAGCAAAGAATGGGGAGCTGTGCTTCTCCCTCACATTGCCTTACTTCTTAACCCCTGATTGACAGCATATTGTACACATTAGGCTATATTGGTAGATCCCTGGGTCTTCAGGAAGAGCCCCACAATAGCTTTATTTCAAACACCCTTTTAAGGCATGCATAGTTTCATAGAATCTCAGGGTTGGAAGGGACCTCAGGAGGTCATCTAGTCCAACCCCCTGCTCAAAGCAGGACCAAACCCAATTAGATCATCCCAGCCAGGGCTTTGTCAAGCCTGACCTTAAAAACATCTAAGGAAGGAGATTCCACCACCTCCCTAGGTAACCCATTCCAGTGCTTCACCACCCTACTAGTGAAAAAGTTTTTCCTAATATCCAACCTAAACCTCCCCCTCTGCAACTTGAGACCATTACTCCTTGTTCTGTCATCTTCTACCACTGAGAACAGTCTAGATCCATCCTCTTTGGAACCCCCTTTCAGGTAGTTGAAAGCAGCTATCAAATCCCCCCTCATTCTTCTCTTCTGCAGGCTAAACAATCCCAGTTCCCAGTTCCCAGTTTGTTTGTTTGTATCAAGTTACTTCTGGTTTATAGTACCTTTTGAATATTTATGTAGCAAAGTCCTGTGCTGCCGACACACAGAAATAATGGTTGTCAACTAGCCTGTGCAAACAACTTTAGAGACAGAAACCAGGGATTTATAGGATAGGGCTGTTTGTGATAGTCAGAGGCTGGATTTGACACCCCAGGCGATCTCTTCTAGTTCTCCTATGTGCCTATTGAGCTAAAGGGGAAACTTCCTTATCTTTTAGAAGTACTCAGGCTCTTATGCTGTGCCAGTCTGTTAGTCACTGAAGGGTGTAATGATCACACTCACTCAGCTAGTACGTTGCATGTATGGAGGTATGTTTTTAAACTGTTAATTTTGGAATTGTCGCTAAATACATTTAAAGGAATTTGGGATAAGAAACCAATGGTTAATTGAAAACTTAGCACCTGGTAACCTGAAGAACAAAAGACACAACCACTGACAATGAGGATGGGATACAAACCCAGTTCCTATATGCTGCATCTGGTCACTAGCAAACTCTATGGGCACCTCTCTCTTTCCATGTGTTGTCTGAACAGCAATAAACACATTTGCATACTAAAAACCTTGAGTTCTTTTCAGACTTCACATTTTCTGAAGATCGGTTGAGCTATACTTCTCTTTGCCAAGTCTGCTTCTGTGCTTTGGAAAAGCTCGGGGACATCAGTAGACATCAGTTCAGAACAGTCACCTATTCATTTTTAATAAGCCAAAATCATTCACAGCCTCACTGCCCATATACTAAGTTCTGAAAGTATCTTCAAATCAAGGAGTTCCCAGACAGAACTAAAGTAACTTGA
Source organism: Macrochelys suwanniensis (assembly GCA_033296515.1). NCBI lineage: Eukaryota > Metazoa > Chordata > Testudines > Chelydridae > Macrochelys > Macrochelys suwanniensis. Next base: position 17,948 of record JAVFKX010000198.1, on the reverse strand, counting down.
CCAGTCTTGGCTACAGGGCCGGCTCCAGGCACCAACCGACCAAGCACATGCTTGGGGCGGCACCTTCTAAGGGGCAGCCAATCTTGGGGCGGCGGGGCGCTTGGGTGTTTTTTTGGTTTTTTTACTTCGGCGTGGCGGCGCTCGGGGCGGGGATTATTTTTGTTTCGGCGGGGTGGCGCTCATGGGGGGGTTGTTTTGGCTGGGCGGTGCTGGGGGGGGGCTTTTTGTTTTTGTTTCAGCGGGGGTGGCGCTCAGGTTTTTTTGTTTTTGTTCTTTGCTTGGGGCAGCAAAAAAGTTAGAGTCGGCCCTGCTTAGCTACTGCCTCTTGCTGCTCGGCGTACTGCATGTAGCATTCAACTCCACATCTTGGTGGGTGACAATTAACATGAAAGAAGGAACTTACTAAATAACAGCTGGTCAAAACTTTCCAAATTTTGAATTAAAAAAATCTGCTGAAAACTCTATTAAAAGAGTGAATAGGGAGTGAGTGCTTTTAAAAACCTTTAAAACAATGATATGCGGTGAGGGTATGAACTGCATCAGGATTTCTGGGTTTTGTTTCTCATCACCATTCCGTAGTGTCCACTGACACAAGCATAGGGCAGGGACCGCATGCTCCATTCCAGTTGTCATAGAGGAGGCAACAATGGAGAGCTACAGGCCCCTGACATCATTGTTGCTTCTTAACACCTTCCCATACTATCTAATGGGGATCCCAGCCCTTGGCCTCATGGTCTTCATTTGGTTTGACCCCCCACTTCCTGGAACTGAGACAGGAGCCAAACTCCACTGTACTACCGGCCACCACTGTCTATGGCTAATGTAAATATGTAGGGGCTAGACTACAGCTTTTGAATGGGGGTAACTGCAAATATTTTCAATGGAAAGAGGAGGAAATCATTTAGAATCTTGGAATCCTTTATTTTACATGTGGTTTCACTTGTGGCATCAGAGACATGTAGCATTAAAGTGAAATGACATTTGAGGTTGAAAAGTACAATTTAAATACTGTATGTGCACTTCAGATATTATAGTCCTCTCAAGACTTTTTTCAACAAGACCAGATGTCCTTTAGAGCATTCCATATGGGAAATTTATCTCTGCCTGGCTACCTCTTAAATTATGTGACTCCTCCAAAATATACATAGACTTTTTTAAAAGGACTTCAGGAGAGGTCAATAAAAGCCGGGCCCAGAAAGCAAGTACAATTTCTTTTAAGGAAATATAAAATAGAAAATGAAGAGAATCCCATTTCATGACAAATATATTTCACAGCATTGTCAAAGGAGTCGTCTGTATGTTCTTTTCTTATCATGACAAAGTGAGCAGATTAAAATGATCAAACCCTTTTTGCTTGGTATTTCCAGTACAGACAGCACATAATTATTCCCCCTTCCTCCAGAGACTGTCTGCAGATTTTTCAGCAGCAAGTTAACACAGTGATGCATTTCAACAGGTCACCCACTTGTTTTCTATTCCGTATATAAAATGGGGGACATTTTAGACCCCAGGTGTCTCCAATCTGCATGTAATTGAGACGAGAGGCTTTTGATAGTCAGCCTATGAAAGGACAGCTCATGTCATTCCAGGTAAGTAGAAATTTCTTAAAACGGGGAAAGCGTGAGCAGCATTGTAAGGGCTGAGCTAAGTGCAGACTTGGTAGCCTGTAAAGATGGCTGTGAAATTGGCCAGTCCCCAGCATTAACTCCTTTACCCCTTATTGAAAGGAAGAGATGATCAGGCAAAACTGAGATCACACCATGACACTGTCCTTCACTTTATAATGATGAAAAGGAAGGAGAGGAACTAGTTTCTCTTCCATCAGCACAGCATACTGGAAATGTCATTTGGAAAACCCCTGGGGCCTGGCTAATCTGAGTTGTGGGAGCTAAAATGCAATTTGTGTTGCTGCAGCCAATCTAGAAAGTCAACTTGGCTACCCCTGAGGGTGACTGTACACTATTTATGAACCACTGCCTTAGACTATTTAAAATGAAGGTATTTCAGAAATCGAATTTACTTTTCATTATTTCTGCTGTATATTGAATGTCTGTGGCCTTGGATGATGATAGGCTTGTCAGTTTCATCTTCAAGTTCTCATGCACTAGCACAATGGTGCAAAATTTGGGTTACAAACCTTCCAGGATAATTTTTTCTATTTGTGAGAGAAATACCATTTCCACTGGAATTTTAAAAAACAAACATTTCTATTTTTTTTTAATATATAAAACTTAAAATTTGGATCAAACTTGGTCTGATGGGGTCTGTGGATCCAGGATCTCAGACAGGGTAAAAAAACCCAAACACCTGACAAAGTAGAAATGTAGTTCACTTTGGCACTAGTTTAAAATATGGAGGTTAGTTATGTGTACCCAAAGAAACAGCTCATTAGTCATTGTACAGGAATTGAGATCTGCTGCCAAGAATTTCTAACGTTGCTACAGAATATTCATACCACAAAGACAACATCAGACTCCAGCCAGGTCTTAGTGGAATTTAACAGGCCTGCAGCAGCTGAATGTAACCTTGCCAGCTTTATAGTAAAATAGTTTATTTTATCATCTTGAAAACGTCTCTTCAGCATTAAGCTATTTGCCATTGGCTGAAAAGTTCATATTGACCAAGCTTGATATTTTCCCCTTATTTTGTAAAATTTGTTGGAAGGCACTGAGAGTAATCTTTAATACTCTCACTATCCAGCTGAGTTAGACTGGCCCATTAGGTTTTAAAATCCATTAGAATTCACATTTTTATCATTTCCAAAGAGTCCACCCTTTCTCTTAATAACATTTTCATATGTCTGGGGCCAGAGACAGATCAGCTGGTCTAAATCAGCCTAGCAGTGGAGCTAGGTGGATTTGCAGCAACTGAGGATTTGTTCCCTGATGATGATCTCTATTTACACTTACCCAGGGAAGCAAAGGCAGGTGGGACTCAGGGGGAAGTGCAGAAGATAGGGAGCTGTGTTTCTTTGAGTGAGGGAGTTCATCCTGAGCAATCCCCTCTTCTACCTCACTGCCCCTCCTACAGAGCAGAGGAAAAGTGGCACTAGGGCTCATTGTACTCTTTATCTTCTTTGAAAGGTGTTAAAGAGGCCAAGTTCACATTTTTCCCTACATGGCCAGCACAGGGACCCCAGCCAATGGCTGCATATTTCCTGCTGGACCCATGAGCTCAGGAGAGAGGGGCTCCAGCAAAACAGTACAAAGAATGGAGACATCTATGCTGATGGGAGAATTCAACCCTCTAAAATCTCAGGCCCCTAAATCCCTTTGAGTGAGGGGAAGTCTTGTAGGAAGCTCCATGAGGTGAACCTCAGTTTTCCTGCCTTCTATGCCTCTCCCATAGGCTGGAGAAATATAGCCCATGCTGCCCAATAACATTTGGTTTGATATGTAATTAAAGATCATCTCTCCTAGTTGACTGATTCTTTTTAGCACTGCCTGTATTTTCGAGCTGTAAAACTTTAGGGACCACACTGATCCCTGATGTAACTCCAGCTGATGTCAGTGGAAATGCAACAGAGGTGAACTTAGTCCTATATTTCATTTACACTGCAGTTGCCAATAAAGGAAGATCTTTAGACAAGGCTTGCTGATGAACATTTTGTGATCCAGACTCAACCGCTGTCATGTTGGATGTGTACATTCAAACTCTCTAAGAACAGGGAATAACAATTTTTGAAACCACAGCTTTTAAGCTGCAGAAGTCCCTTCAATGTAACTGCAAAAACAATTGTCTTCAAATCTTATTTAAAGGAGTATGTCGCATACAGCTAGTTTCAACAAAACATATCATCTTTTCTAGGGAAAACGCATGCAACATTTATAAATGCTCTGTGCGCCACCAAAATTCCAGTTTTGTTTACCATGATTGTTTAATCACGGGGCAAAGAAAGTTTCTGTCACCAAGGAAAAAGGATATTACTACATTACTTGGCATTTACTGTTCTAGGTAAATGAAGTTATTTGCCACAGGACTTAACAAGGAATCTGGATACAACTTTACAGTTGGGCTCAACTCTAGTAGGAACAAGGGTGTAGTAATTGCTGCATCCATCTGAGCTCGCAATATAACACAAATATAGCTCTATGCATATAATATTAAACATTTAAAATGTTCTGTGCTGAACTCACATATTGCACTTCCAAAAATGGATGGGAACTCTGAGGCTATGGCTACACTACATCTTAAGTCGACATAAATTATGTCACTCAGGTGTGCGAATTAGCCACCCCCCCACCCTGAGTGACATAACTTATGCCAACTTAAGCACCGGTGTAGACAGCGCTATGTTGGCGGGAGAGCTTCTGTAATTTATAGCCAATTATACATCACTTCTGAACTTTGTCCACTGAGTAAGAGAATTTAAACTGCTGTACCTTACATGCTCTGGGGAAGCCAGAAGCTGGCCCTAACTGACATGAATTTGAAATTACCCGCTGATTAAATTTGAGAAATCAATTGTTTTTACTTTAAAAGTTAAATTTAAAAGCAGCTCCCTGCAGCCTACTGAATGAAGGTCAAACAGGATATTAACACCTGCCAGCGCTGTGCGAAAGCCACTGCTTTCACAGAAACGTACGTTCGTTTTACACAGCTCTGAAACCCTTGAGTTTCATGAGAGCATCGCGCTCATCCAAAGCCACAACCCAAAGTTACACACCCTTTTGTGTCTGGATGAAACTCTTCTGGCTTTCTTGCTTTCTCCCTACAGACCTTGGCTGCCTATGGACGTGGGGCATGCTGGGGTGTCTTAGTCTCACAGAGCGGTAAAGGGCCTGTAGAGTGGCCGCCCGGGTACCAGTGGAGCCCCCTCCAGACTCTGTGGCACAGAGAGGTGAGGGAAAAGGCAATTCTCCTGGCTCCCTACAGAAAATACTAAGAAGTATGGGGGTAGGCAGGCCCTACTGACTGGACCTCCAGTAAAGGGTGTGTAAGTGAAGAGGTTTGACTGGCTGTCCCTGAAGATCCAGAGGCAAGAAGGCCAACCCTGCTGAAAAAACTGAAGGGGGGTGGTTGGGTAAAAAGTTGCCGTGCCTCATCTCCTCCCACCAGCCAATGTTAGAAGGTAAGACAGGTGTCCCGGGCTTGCAGGATTGGTGACTTGGTGAAGGTGTTTTGGACTGGCTGAGCTGACACAAAGCCATGCAGACTTCAGTTCGTTTTATCTTTGAAGCCCTCCCATGATGCCATATTCAAGCCATGGTCGTGTTCTGGGTCTTTCACTTTGATGAGTATGACACTTGCGTGTGCACGCTCTCTCTCTCTCTTTTATATGATTTCTGGAGGAAATTAGATGCTTTGGTCAAACTGTTTTCACCAATTTGTTTAGTACCGTGTGCTTTATAATTTGTTATAAATCGCTTCATAGCTAGGAAAATAAAGGCCCAAATCTTCCCCTGCATCTGCACTCCTTGAGTTACACCATCAGTGCACGGCATCCTGAAACCCGGCCCAGAGAGCCATGGATGATCACTCCACGAGGGGGATCCTTCAGAAGCATAGAGCCAGCATAATGATTTCAATGCTGCCCCACATTCCTTGTGGCCACAGCAGGGGGCGGCATGGCCAAGTCTTCCCAGCAATCCCCACCTGTCTTCCTTCAGACTGCTCTAATTTATGCCAGGGAACTGTCCTGACATATAATTGACCCAGAATCAGTGGAATACCCATCCCTCCCCTTCTCTAAAGTCCTACAGCCACAGCTATGAATCCAGGCCAAATTTCTCTCTGTACATGACAGATAACTTAATTGTATCAAGGATCTGATTAATAACACAAAGGAACTATGATAACTTAATCCAGCTTCTGGTCCAGATGGTGAAAATATCCTCTATACTGTGAATTTAACATTGAACTGGAAAACTGAACATATTACTGCATTAAAAAATGGATTTTTAAAAATTTAATAAAAGTGGCTTCATGGGTAGAGACAGCCCTTTCCTTTTTTTTTTTTTTTTTTTTTTAAAAGGATATCTTAAAAAAAAGTTGGCTGAAACATGCACAGTTTCCAGGTTTGGTTTGGTTTGGTTTTGTTCCTCCCCCTAGTTACAAAGTCAAATTTATGTTTGGAAAAGTAAAATGCTGGAATTTGCAATTGCATTGTTGGAACAAGTTGAAATGCCCCATCCATTGTGTCGTCAATCTGTGTTCCATCATCAAACTGCTAAATGTTAGCGGTCTGGGTGTGGTGGAATTGGGGGATGTATTTCACATCTATGCTGGCTTGTGGGACTAGCAAGAAACTGTAAAGATGTTGAGCCACTGGGGAGAGATGGCTTCTTTTCTGAAGCGTTGTGTCAATGAGCATGCTACATTTGGATAGAAATTAGGATTAACCCTAGTATGAAGCTGAAGGTTTAGGGACTTTAACCACCTGAGCTGTTCAGCAAATAAACACTCAGGAATGTACTGCCTGGAGTGTCTCATTGCGTAATGCAATAGACTTGCTAAACAAAAATGAGGGGACAATCAGAGGCATGGCTCTATTGCCATTGATATGACTTCACTGACAGCTAATAAGAAAATTTCTTATTTGTCCAATTCAGAAGTGCAGAGTGAGAATGCACAAGTCAGAGTGTTGATGACACTGACACTTAGACCCACAAAAGGGATTTAGGTGCCCAACTGCCACTTTAGGCAACAAGTTTAAAAGTTAGATCCTCAAAATCCCTGCTTAGCTGCCACCTAAACCTGCAGGCATCTAAGTTTCCAATTGTAATGTCCCATAAATTTAGGAGGTGGTGCAAGTGAGAGTCCCTTTGTGTAATTTCTGTTGTTTCCATTCCTTTGAAGTTCTCTGCAATAAAATTAATGCCTCTTTTCCCCATGCTCCATATTTTCTGGTATCGTAATATGTCAGGTGTACTGTAGTGTTGCTTAGTCCTTTGGGTAATATAGAGACTGGTGGGCATGCACATATTCACTGGGACAAACAGAGTGAGTGAATCTATGGCCAAGTAGGTAGGGTAGGGCAGTCCTCTGGGATGTGGGTGAGTCAGGTAGACATCCCTTCTCCAATGAATATTTCATTATTTTATACAAACTGGAACAGCTTCAACAGGAGAGACTGAGAGAAACCCAACATCCCCAGGGTTATGGCATTCACCTAGGAGGCGGGAGACTTGGGTTCAAGTCTACACCGGATAGAGTGGGACTTGAACTTGGGTTTTCTCCATCCTGGGTGTGTGCTCTAACCACTGGAGTATAAGGGGGGATGATAACTATCATCTCCTTTGTGAGAAAGAGCTGACTTGGCTTAGTTGCCTAATTCCAGGAAAAGATTAATGTCTGTAAGTCCCAAGTGGAGTGAGGCTCCTCCTCCTCCTAGTCCAGAGTTAAGGGATCAAGTCCCTTTCAGGGGCAGGAGTTAGGCCATGCCCCTCTCCTCTTCACTTTTTGTGGGCTAGCTTAGGTGGCTCCCCACTCAGCATGCTGGCTTCAGTGAATACCACTCTTAAGTGTCTAACTCTCCCCGTGCATTGTTTAGGGAGCCTGGCCGCCGAACTCAGGGCTGTGGGTTCCACCAGGCAGCAGGTGCAATGCTAAGCCCAAGTCCCCTTTGTGGATCTAGGCCCTAGTGGCTAAAGCTGAGCAAGCATAAGATAATATAGGAAGAGGACATGAATAACAGTGTGTGGTGATGTTGAAGAAAAGGCAAACGGGATCAAAGATATTGTAGTGAGAGCTAAAGACAGGCGGTGAGAAGTGGGAAATACTGAATTTTTAAGAGTGTAATAGACAAGCTTAACTGAACAACTTACATGATGGTGCCTGCAGAACCATCTCTGGCAATTATATTAAAAGATTCCCACATGAAGGAGCCCTATTAGACCCTAAAGCATCATTTATCTTCCATTAAAGCATAATGGTAAACAGCAACAAGATATGCTCAGCAGGCTGTTTGTCTCAATAAGGTTGTTTACTTGGCTATCATTCAAGTCATTTCAACTACTTTTCATGGAGTATGGTCTGGGAATATAAGCTTCAAGATAATGCGTACGCCATCTAAGGTGGTCATCTGTCAAATTAGTTTTATGAGGAAACTCTCAATTTTGAAGTTGTGAAATTAGAGTTCTTAAGTACATTGCAATGCATGGGGGAAAGGTCAGATGAGAGAGGGCTTGTCCCGGATTCGGGCTAGGTGTATTTCGGTAACTCAGATAGTTAGTGGGATATTCTTGTGTGAGGAATTCATATGCCTCTGCATCTAGACTAAGCCAACCCTTGTTAGCTTGTTCATTAAGAATGTCCTCTCTTTCTTTCTTGTACTCCCAAACTGGATCTGTATTTAAAGCTATATGCCATCATCTCCTTATCTGATGATTTAATTCTAGTGCATAATCTCTGCACATACACCTTTATCCACAAAGTTTAATACTTACGTTTGAGCTAAATGTGGTAAGATTTTGATTTCCTGTTTTGTTATTTTAAAATATTCTTTGTGTATTTTGAGAATGAGATCATGGAACAGACCTTCTTTCACTGTTACCTGTCTGGTAAATGCCTCTAGAGATTTCTCCACTACCATGCATAACAGGCTGGGGTTTTTTTTAGTTTAAAAGGTTGCTGCTAATTAACTTCTTTTCTTAGCTGAAGTACTGTGCTGGGTGTGCTGTGTTCTAGTGGTTATGCAGATCTCTTTCTACAATATAGAGATTCTATGATTCTATGAATATACACAGTGTTAAGCCTAACTTCTGCCTGCACTTACACCAAGTCAACCAATAGGGTTGCATGGGTATAACTGTGGATGCAATTTGGCCCTTAATTTGAGGTTCCTCAGTTAATTGATCCTTCACTTTAAAAGTGTAATAAGTTAGGAGGTGGTGCAAGTAAGAGTCCGTTTGTGTAATTTCTGCTGTTTCCATTCCTTTGAAGTTCTCTGCAATAACTTAACAATCAATTTCTCTTTTCCCCACACTCCATTTTTTCTGCTATCATAATATGTCGAGTGTGCTGTTTCTTAGTCCTTTGGGTTCTATATATTCCCCCAAATAACAGATATTTTTTTATGTCTGATCTGAGACTTTTACATCTTGAGGGAAATGGTTCTTTCTAATAAGATTTGCACACAGCTCCATTTTTGTAATCAAAGTTTTCACTTTAAAGTATCATAATCAAAATTTTGAAGAAAAAAAAAGGGAGAACAATCCATCTCCAAGTATAGTTCCTCCTATCAGAACAGCAGACCCCAAAACCATTGATGCTTTTTTACTATTACTTGTTCCTCAACAGAAATGCAGCCAAATCCTGCCTCCATCACAGACGTTTTGTAACTTGTACGATCAAAATAGGCCAGACTTCAAAATGTCGAACAGCGAATCAATTCTACTGCAACAAGTATTAAAACGAGTCAAGTATATATAAGTAAAGAGTGAATTAGAAAGTTGGAATGGAATTATATTGATCTGATCATACCAAAAGTTATTTCTGCCCTGGTTAGAAAGGGGAATAAGTGCATCAGACCTTTTCCAGATAATAAGATTGTGTCTATGTTTGTTAATGGTTGGTACCTAAGCAACAGCACTTGCTGCTACTAACAAGGTACTCTGCTCCTGCACTGTCGTCAGCCATGACAGCAGCCTTGCTTCTTCTTGTATGACCAGTTTGGCCTCTTGCACCCTATTCCTACCTTGCGCATGTGTCTGCATAAGTGTTAATGTTGTAGAAGATCCAATTTGGAACCATTCCCTACATGTCAGTGTTAGGGAAGAATGCTCCTCCCCTGCCATTCAGTGTCATCTATTGAAAATGGCTATTTACTAAACATAATAGTGTTCACTTTTATAACAAATTTCACCAGAGGATTAACTAAGATTCACAACCCCTCAGTGAAGTACACTGGGCATTTCTGTACCCATTTTGCAGATGAGAAAATCAAGATGCAACAGGTAAGTGACTTTCCTGAGATCACATAGCAATGGTCCTCCCAGAACTATGGAATCTAGTCCCCTGATTAAACCACTAGACCACAAGGAGCATATAATATTCCTATTGTAACTATACATTTGCCATTGGATTGTCTTTTTGAGTTCTGGCTGTGTGTTTGATCATTTGACCCCCTTTTCTTTCTTTGACAAAATTAAATCTGTCCTGCACCAATCACTAGCAAAGTTTCAATGGTTACAATTTAACTCTATTTAATTTTATACAAATGTATTCAGAAACCTTCCAAGCCTTTCTATCAATTGGCTGTTTTTATTTTATTATTATTTAGTGAGTGCCAACAGTGTGTCAAGCAGGAGAGCACAGAGAAGACATAGCTCTAGACCCAAGGAGATCATACTCTAGAAAGGATAACTAAACAAGAGTTAAAAACTTTGTTAAAATACACTGTAGCTACAGTCACAAAAAGACAGGGCCATGAATGGCATTCCTCCTGCAGCTTTTCCTTGGGAGGTTCCAGAAGAGCAGAGGTAAAAGCTATGCAAAGCCTTGCTGATGGATCACCACCTTTCCAAGTAAGATTCATTTACTTTTTCAAAACAATCTAAGTTGTTCAAGCCTTCAAAGTGCCTAAGCACTATTTACAGCTGTGAAGAGTTTTCCCCAGACAGACTGTCTGGGATTCTGCCAGGGCAGCTAGCCTCCCTGCAAGCTTTGTGTAACTTACTGTGCCACCTATTGATGGTGTGTCACTGACATAAGCCCAGTCACTGTGGCTATCTACAGTAGCTCTTGGTTTAGGAGGACAGCTTGTCAGCAGGGGAAACAATTGTACGCAAACCAGCAGTAGCCCTCAAAAGTTACATTAATTCCAAAAGTCACCTTGATTTTGTCTTCTGAGAAGATGAGAACAGCTGTCTAGTTCATGTTGTGAAAGGTGTCAGCCATTGGGGCACAATTTTCAAAAAAGCTGTCCCTCTTCCCCACCTCCTGTAAATTAATAAAGACCCCCAAGATGCCTCCACTGCTCATCATACAGCTGATAGAAGGGCTTGTCACAAATACATATTTTAGCCACAGTCACAGGCCTGTGTGATGGACAGAGAAACATGAATGAGAGAATAAATATTTATAACATGTAGTCACTCGTGTTCCTTTATTTATTGTTCATTCAGTGCAGATTTCTATCACAACAGTAAAACTGAAATTCTGGGTAGATTTTAACATTTATTTCTCTGCAGTGGAGATTTAAATTACCAGGGGTAATTTCTACTAAATGGAATGTTTCTGAACTAAATCATGTGGTGTTTACAAATGTCAATCTTGAAAAAACAGGAATTTATGCATTTTTTGCTTAGTACCAAACTGTGGTGAAGATTGTCTTGGATGCTGTCAGATTATTAATTACATCTTGAACTCCAACAATGACTCTCAGAATAGATGAATTTTGGAGGGTAAAATACTGGCTTGGACAGTTTTCCAAGAAGCAGATATGATTTACCAGCTGTCCCAGCTCTTCTAGCTATTTATTGAAATGTTACCAAAGGTCATTTGTGCCTTGCATAATGTATAGTGTGTCACAGATGCAATGAATGAGGGTTGAGTTGCAAAGTTGCTAAGCAAATATAGAGGGAGAATTGGCAATCAATTTAAAAAAAATCCTATTCCAGTCACATCATCTTTCCGTGATTTGACGTCCCAGAGGCATTTTTCATTCAGTTATAATTACGGGGGTTGCTCAGTGTTGGCATACACCAAGCCCCTACGGTGCCAGTACAGTGCCAGGTATACGTGACTTGGAGACAAGCTTTCTGGGTGTTTCAACAGCTACGTTTTATAGGTGCTAGCACTGGTGGGTCCCAGTGACCACTCAGACATAGGGCTAAGTGAAAGAATACTTTACTAGGGCTGGCAGGAAAGGGAAAGGTTGCAGATACCCTAGTACAGAGGCTAGTTACAGTTCAAAGTGAGCAGTAGCAGTAAATGTTTGGGCCCTGGATGGGGTGAAAGTAACTTAAAAGTCTCACTGGTATGGGGGCCCAGCCCCGGGCCCGCAGAAGGGGCGGGGCCTGGGGCGGGGATGGGGGTTAGCCTCCCCCAGCCAGCCCTTCAGCGCTGCCTGGCCCATGCGGCACACCACCTGGGGCTCCAGCGGCGATTTAAAGGGCCCAGGGCTCCGGCTGCTGCTGCCCACCCCTCAGCGGCCCGGGGAGAGGGAAAAGGGGCAGCGACGTTTAAGCACTGCCACAGCAGCACTTTAATGTCGGCTGTGTATGGGCCTATATCAGCGGCCGCCACTTACCGGTACACCGTACTGGCCTGTAGTGGCCCGCTTTCACCTCTGGCCCTCGAGCAGTCCAGCTGCGAGTCAGGGCTCTTTAGACCGAATGCCTGCAGTGCCCTCTCCATTCCAGTCTCTATTCAAGCAAATAGGAGCTTTCTGGTTTCCAGGCCAGGCTTAGTTAATGTCTCTCATTGGGGTCTGTCTGCAGCAGCTCCCTCCCCAGCCATTACTGCTCTCCCCTAAGCCCCACATAGACCTGCATCTCGCTGTAACATCCAGCATCACAGCCTGTTCCACCAATGACTCTGCACATGGTTCCTGGGTATTCTTGTCTGTATCTGGCTTCCCTGCTTGCTATGAAGTCTCCACTTCCCCACACAGCCCGGCTACTCCCTGGTTCAGGACTTGCCCTGAGGGAGATTGATGGGAGTTGTATTCCCTTGCTTAGAAGATCCATCACACAGTGCAACATTGCCCAAGATAGATTTTTTTTCTCTAACATAGAAACATATGGGTGGGTGAGATTCTGTGGCCTGCATTGTGCAGGAGGTCAAACTAGATGATCATAATGGTCCCTTCTGACCTTAAAGTCTATGAGTCTATATTTTACCACAAAACTTGTTAGGGAGGCAGAAAGCCTCTTTTGTGTGATAGGTAAAGTTTTAAGTAGGTGTTTCAAAGCTCTTACAGGCCCAGTTCAGCCACTTATTTTCTCCATTTCCCATTACTATTATTTTGTATTACGAGTAATGCCGATCGTGACCTCATTTGGTCGGTGCTGTACACACAGCCAATGAAAATATGGCCCTTGCCCCAAAGAGCTTATAATTTAGGTATATAATTAAACAAGTGGATACAACAAACTGACTAGATGGGGGTGAAACAACACAAGGAAACAGGAAGAAGTTTGTTTAATACAATCAGCATTTTTCTAGCAGCCTGATACATTCCTGGTATCCACTGTAATATGACCACATCCCCCCTCATTGGGGGCTCCTCCGTCTACTTTGCCTGACCAGTGTGGGTGGATGAGTGTTCTTCCTACCCTCATCACTTGGTTTGATATCACTTTGTTGAAAGTGTTGTCTCTTCATGATTGTTGCTCAGTTTTGGTGTTTTCTGTTGTTCGCTCAATTTACCTTAATATACAACACCAACCCCCCCTGGTCTGGGTGTGTTAGCTATCTGATCCAATGTCTCCCCTAGTGCCAGGTGATTTACAGACCCTCCTGTATGAAACTTTGCAGCATCATACTTTGAAAATACAAAACCAGCATCTCCCTTTCTCTCCATCCAATATTTTTCTTTATGAATGGTAACTCAGAACTCACAGGGATATGCCTTCCTCCATTTGAAATGTACATGTTGCCCTACCAAAAGTTTCCTTAATTTTCACTACTACAGTGGCTCTTTCTCCTTCTTAAACTAGGATTAAGCTCTAGGATAATGTTAATGGCTCACAATCATTGATTCCTTGGACTGTCGGGATTATCTAAAACCCCCAGGCTATTCCTTAATATGCCTCTATATTGAGATGACTTTCCTTCTAGTGACTACAGCTGGACAGAGTTCCCTCGGGGGCACGTCTACCTTTAGTTCAGTCCCCCAGAAGAGGTCACTCAAAATATGGGCTACTTGCTCCTGCTCTAAAGGCTGACTGCACTGCTTCCACAGCATTGCCAGCCTGAGTGATGAGGCATCATGTTCAGGATTTGAACAGTAAAAGATCTAATTTAGGACCAGGATCTAAGCCACATAGAAATCCTATAACTATTGCTTTTGATGCAATGCATATTTGATCAGAAGCTAAGTGAGGTGTTCCATTGCATCGAACTGACTTAAAAACCTATAGCATTTGACAATGCACAATGCCTGCAGCAGAATAATGGTCTGCTCACTGTGATGTCTTTTACTGGCAAGTCACAGCAGCAAGAATGGTTATTCTTCATATTTAAAAGAAAAATCAGAATCATGGGTATTGCCTGCTGAGCACCTCTCTAACCTGATGGTATACAGGGCAAAATCTTATTACCTTCTTCTTGTCCCTCCCCCCACAAAAAAATTGACAGTGAAATTATATAATTTTGCTCTCTCAGGCATCCTATTTGGACGTATGTATTTATTGTGATGTAACCCTTCTGCCAGGATGAGTTGACAGCAGCAAGGGCCAGGTTCAGTACATAGGAGTTCCCTTCTCAACAATGCAATGCAAAACCGGCTCAAGCCCCCACCCAGTAACCTGGGAAAATCTTATACACACCCCTGGGCGCCTCAAAGAGGCAATACTTCCCCTCTCGCAAGCACAGAGCCTCAGTGTAACAGAAATCTTTAATAGCAGCAGGTAAACGATACCAGCCTTAAATTGGGAAAACACCGCAACTAGGATCTATAAGCCAAACTGTGAGCAAGACCCACCCCAGCCAATTGGGCCATGCCCCGTCCCTTGGGTTCTTGAGTCCAGCAACCCAAACGTCACCCAAAGTCCCCAAAAGTCCACGAACCCAAAAGTCCAGTCCCAGAGTTCAAAAGTTCATCTGCAGGGTGCTACACGCCACCCACCTGGGCAGCAATGGGAAGGGGCGGGGGGTAAGGGGCACCTTACGTGGCGTGAAGATGATTGCCTCACCCCTCCGTGGGGCTTCACTCTGCTCCGCCAGCCGTCTCACTGGCCGCTCTGCTCCGCCAGCTGTCCCGCAAGCCGCTACCGCTGTCCCCACGAACTGCTCTGTCCCACCAACAGCGCCGCTCCACCAGCCGTCCTGCAAGCTGCTCCAACTGCAACCACGAACTGCTCCGCTCTGCCAGCAGCACCACTCCGACTGTCCTCACGAACTGCTCTGCTTTGCCAGCAGCACCACACCATCAGCTGTCTTGCCAACTGCTCCACCAGCCACTTATCGTCAGGCTCCCCCACTACTTAACACAGTGCTCAGTGATTTCAGCTTAGTGATTTCAGCTCAGTAGGCTGTTAGCACTTTAGTGATTTCAGCTTGTAGTTTAGGGGAGCCCTAGTGCTCAGTTGCACTATTCAATTCAGCAGTCTGAAACCAGACTCTCAAGGAACTCAACATTAGCTCTGATATTCCACAGTGGAGAGAGGCAGAGATGCTGCAATTAGTGTCTCAGACCCTCACAAGGGTCCTACACCACCAGGTATTATGCTTGATCTTAGCCAAAAGGCCAGGAAGCAATCCCCTGTCCCCAGCCTCTCTCAATTCACTGGGCTTTGGAACCCATGTCCCTTGGCTGGCGAGTGTTGTTTAGTTCATGGCAAGTTCCCCTTTAACATGACAAAAGGCCAAGTACAGTTCCACTGGCCATGATTTACATAAGCAGTATAACAGTTTATTCTTCCTGCCCCAGTAACAGAAATTCCTGCCCCAATACAGCAAACTGAGGATCCTACAGCAGCCCAAAATGCCCATTTGGGCCACTATGGTTCGTACCAGGCAGGGTGGGTGTGCCTATGCAAATTGGATCAGCCCCTGGAGTGCTTTGCCATGACTCACCACCAGATGTCAGGGTGGAGCTCATCCTGACTCTGCTTACAGTGACACACAGCAATGTCCAGGCTATGGGTTACAACTTCAATTCCTTTTGGTTGCTGTTGTGGAAACCTGGGTGTTATCCTGCTAGGAAATTGTTTGTTTGTTCACTGTGTTGCTGTAGGGCAGGCCTGCACAACTTGTAAAGCAGTGAGGGCCACGTTACTGCAAAGAAAAAAGCTGAGGGCCGGATGCGAGGAAAGTTGTTGAGAAAAAAAAATATTTTTTTTTTATTTTATTTTTTAGCCAGCCTCCCGCATGCCGTATGTTGTGCAGGCCTGCTGTAGGGCAATAATCACCAGGTCTTGAGAGACCGAAGAACCCCCTCGGCCTTAGAAGTGGTGTTGCCCTTAGAAGTGATGTTAACCTTGAGACACATTAGTCAGTTTGAGGGGCTATCATCTGGTTTTCCCATCCTTTGGTTAAGGAGAAGACTTCAGTCTCCAGGACCAGGGCTTTCAGTCTGATGCCTTGTGTGAGTAAGAAATTCAAAGCATAAAATCTAAGGCCCTGAGAGTCACATAGGCAGGTCCCTTCATTTACTTCAGTGAGACTTTCTGCTGGCTGAGGGGTTTGCTTTGTGGAGTTCAGTACAGGGTCAGGGCCCTAATTAGAAAGAAAATGACACATTCAAAGCAGGGGTTTAACAACTGGATATTCAATATGTTCTGCTGTTTGACTGGTGGAGAGCAGGGCCATTTCAGTTAGTGTCCTAGTCCACAAATTTGCATCCGGATCCAAATCCACACTTCCCCAAAGTGCAAGGTGTTTGGATGCAGAGGCTTGTTTTGCACCCATCTCTAGTTTCACTTATGTCTCTCCATCACGTTAATTCACAGGATATTTAATTATAATAATTTGTTTTAAAGGCTTGTAAGATGACATTGTTTTGTTGATGTTAAGTATGTTAATTTCCAGTGGAGCAAAGTCTTTGATTTCCATACATTTGGGTGGCAAATAGCACTTGTTAGCGGGAGCTAACGTTGTTGTTTTTTTGGTTTTGGAACTAAATAGAACAAAATACAAATTGGCATGAGAGGAACCATGTTTGTTTTAGTGCCAAGCTAGATTCTAGCTTTTGATGGCACCTATATGGCAGATGTTTGTCCAGGCGATAGGCATGATATATAGTCCCCACCTTCTATGGGCAACAAAGAAGTTTTTTTGTGGGGAGAGGGGGAAATAAGTACTTTCAAAACTCAAAGGGTGCATTTTTCCAGGCTGACTGGTTAATTGACCAATTTGCCTTTCCTCCCACTCCATAAGTTTCCCTCTTTACTATTGCCGTCACTTTTATAAATAAAGGGGGAGGTTGATCCCTATTCTGCTAGCAGGACCTAAACAGGGGTGGAGGGGAAGTGGCTTGCGTTTCTCCTATTTCAGGTCTACAGGAGTGAGCTACAGCAGCCCTGACTTGCACTCCCCAATGCCATGGCCCTTATGGGATTTGTGACAGTAGGGAAATGCTGGGGCGCAGGCCCTTCTTTGGCTCAGTCCTGCTTCCAGAATGCCCTCATGCACTGTGATGGGATATACAAGACCTCTGAGGCTCCCTGCTGGAGGCCTTGTGGCCCTGCCACACCCCACCCCACCCCAAAAAAGGGCAGTGGAAAGGGTCCTCCAAGCTGCCTAGAGTGGCTGTGTGGGACCCAGCCAATCAATGCCCAGCAGCCTAGTATAAGAAGAGCTGCAGGGCTAGAGAGAGTTCAGTTCCTTGCTGGAGCTGGACGAGCGTGGATGGTGTGTGGCTGGCTGATGGAGCTGCAGAACCCTAGACATGGCAGTGCTGCCAGAAGCTGGGGGGAGCGAGAAGGGGCCCTGAGCTGGTTTCTGGGACTCCATTAGGACAAGGGCCTGAGGTAAGAGTGAAGATGGCACTGGGCTGTGGGGGAGTGGCCCAGGGAATTAGAGAAACCGTGTGACACAGTTAAAGGGACACAGCAGACAGCTGCTATCTACAGGGTCCCTGGGCAGAAAGTCACTTGGTGGCAGAGGTCAATCTGTCTAGTTAGCACAGTACTAAATCAGCAGTTTGTGTCATTTGCTGCACGAGAACGTCTTCCTAAGGCGATGAACCCCTGAAGTGGAAGAGGCAGGTAGAGGAGAGCAAATCAGAAGTAGGACAAATAAAGGATTTTCAAGACTATCCATATTCTTTTCCTGGGTGAATGGGCTGGAGCAAAGGGGTGGAGAGGAAAAGAGGAGGTAAAGAAATTCTTGCATGTAAA
>JAVFKX010000197.1:20000-26327 GCA_033296515.1 Macrochelys suwanniensis | reverse complement strand
GAGCAGCCCGGCCATCAGGTCAACCCCCTGACTTGAACGGGGTTGACCTGGTGGCCGAGTCGGGACTTAGACAAATTTCGAGACCCTTCCCGGGGGTTGACCAGGTGGCCGAGCGGGGACTTTGAATATTTTTCAGCCCGCTTCCTCGGGGGGTGGGGGGTCGACCTGGTTCCCGAGGAGGGACTTTGAGCACGTTTGCGCCGCCCCCCCCCCCCCCACCTCCCCGGAAAAAAAAAAGGATCGGGCCCACGAGAGGCGGGGCGGAAAACCGCCCTGGCCACGCCGTCCCGGGCCGCAGACACCGACCTCCCCCCTCTTCCCCCCCCCCCCCCCCCGTGTACACAGGATCAGGCCCATGGAAGTCTGGTAAAATTTTCCACGACGCCCGCGCGGAGCCGGGGGCTACGCGGGGAGGGTGCTCCGAGGGCCGCAGGGAGTACCGGGTCGACCTGGTGGCCGGGGAGCAGCCGGGCCACCAGGTCAACCCGTTGACTTCAATGGGGTTGACCTGGTGGCCGGGGAGCAGCCCGGCCATCAGGTCGACCCGTTAACATGAAAGCGGTTGACCTGGTGTCCGAGGAGCGGCCCGGCCTTCAGGTCAACCCGTTGGCTGGAATGGGGTTGACCTGGTGGCCGCGGAGCAAACCGGCCATCAGGTCAACCCTTTGCCTTGTATGGGGTTGACCTGGTGGCCGGGGAGCAAACCGGCCATCAGGTCAACCCTTTGCCTTCTATGGGGTTGACCTGGTGTCCGAGGAGCAGCCCGGCCATCAGGTCAACCCCCTGACTTGAACGGGGTTGACCTGGTGGCCGAGTCGGGACTTAGACAAATTTCGAGACCCTTCCCGGGGGTTGACCAGGTGGCCGAGCGGGGACTTTGAATATTTTTCAGCCCGCTTCCTCGGGGGGTGGGGGGTCGACCTGGTTCCCGAGGAGGGACTTTGAGCACGTTTGCGCCGCCCCCCCCCCCCCCCCCACCTCCCCGGAAAAAAAAAAGGATCGGGCCCACGAGAGACGGGGCGGAAAACCGCCCTGGCCACGCCGTCCCGGGCCGCAGACACGGACCTCCCCCCTCTTCCCCCCCCCCCCCCCCCGTGCACACAGGATCAGGCCCATGGAAGACTGGTAAAATTTTCCACGACGCCCGCGCGGAGCCGGGGGCTACGCGGGGAGGGTGCTCCGAGGGCCGCAGGGAGTACCGGGTCGACCTGGTGGCCGGGGAGCAGCCGGGCCACCAGGTCAACCCGTTGTCTTCAATGGGGTTGACCTGGTGGCCGGGGAGCAGCCCGGCCATCAGGTCGACCCGTTAACATGAAAGCGGTTGACCTGGTGTCCGAGGAGCGGCCCGGCCATCAGGTCAACCCGTGGACTGGAATGGGGTTGACCTGGTGGCCGCGGAGCAAACCGGCCATCAGGTCAACCCTTTGCCTTGTATGGGGTTGACCTGGTGGCCGCGGAGCAAACCGGCCATCAGGTCAACCCTTTGCCTTGTATGGGGTTGACCTGGTGTCCGAGGAGCAGCCCGGCCATCAGGTCAACCCCCTGACTTGAACGGGGTTGACCTGGTGGCCGAGTCGGGACTTAGACAAATTTCGAGACCCTTCCCGGGGGTTGACCAGGTGGCCGAGCGGGGACTTTGAATATTTTTCAGCCCTGCTTCCTCGGGGGGTGGGGGGTTGACCTGGTGCCCGAGGAGGGACTTTGAGCACTTTTGCGCAGCCCCCCCCCCCCCCCCCGGAAAAAAAAAAAGGATCGGGCCCACGAGATGCGGGGCGGAAAACCGCCCTGGCCACGCCGTCCCGGGCCGCAGACACGGACCTCCCCCCTCTTCCCCCCCCCCCCCCCCGTGCACACAGGATCAGGCCCATGGAAGAATGGTAAAATTTTCCACGACGCCCGCGCGGAGCCGGGGGCTACGCGGGGAGGGTGCTCCGAGGGCCGCAGGGAGTACCGGGTCGACCTGGTGGCCGGGGAGCAGCCGGGCCACCAGGTCAACCCGTTGACTTGAATGGGGTTGACCTGGTGGCCGGGGAGCAGCCCGGCCATCAGGTCGACCCGTTAACATGAAAGCGGTTGACCTGGTGTCCGAGGAGCAGCCCGGCCATCAGGTCAACCCGTTGACTGGAATGGGGTTGACCTGGTGGCCGCGGAGCAAACCGGCCATCAGGTCAACCCTTTGCCTTGTATGGGGTTGACCTGGTGGCCGGGGAGCAGCCCGGCCATCAGGTCGACCCGTTAACATGAAAGCGGTTGACCTGGTGTCCGAGGAGCAGCCCGGCCACCAGGTCAACCCGTTGATTGGAATGGGGTTGACCTGGTGGCCGGGGAGCAAACCGGCCATCAGGTCAACCCCTTTGACTTGAATGGGGTTCACCTGGCGTCCGGAAAGCCGACCGCCCAGCGGGTCAACCCCTTGTCTGACACGGGTTGACCTGTTGGCCGGGAGGGAACTTTGAAAAATGTTCGGGGCGGGGGGGGGGGGGGGGGCGGGGGACGACGGAACGGGCCCACGAGAGCCGGGGGGGGGGGGGGGGGGGGGCCCTCGTACGGTAAGCCGCCCGGGGCTCACCGTCCCCGTCCGCAGCTACGGACCTCCACCCGGGGTGCAGGATCGGGGCCCTGGAAATACTTTTTCTTCTTCTTCTTCTTCTTCTTCTTCTTCTTCTTCTTCTCCCCCCCCCCTCCCCCCCGGCTCCCAGCGCCCCTGAGGCCTTCCGGATGCCGGGGGCCACCTTGGAAGGCTGCTCCGAGGCCCCCAGCCAGTGCCGGGTTGACCTGGTGGCCGTGTTTTAGAGAGAGAAAAAGAAATATCCCCCCGCCCCCCTTGCGGGGGGGGGGGGGGAATGATCGGGCCCACCAGATTCGAGGGACCCTGCCGCACGGCCAGCCGCCCGGGGGCTCCCCGTTCCCGGCCGCAGCGAGGGACCGCCGCCCCGCGACGTGACAGGGCCGCCGAAATTCGCAGGGGGGGGGGGTGGGTAGGGGCGGTATATCCCCCTCCCCAGAGCCCGGAGAGAACAAATATTGGATCGGGCGCACCGAAAACGGGGCCCGTGCCGCAGGGCGGTCTGACCGGGGCTCGCCCATCCCGTCCGGGGCGGGGGAGCCCGGGAACCGTTCAGGGACAGCGGCCCAAGAGGCGCGGAGCCCGGCGCCTACGGCCATACCGGACCGAACGCCCCCGATCCCGTCCGATCTCGGAAGGTAAACCGTCCCGGGCCTGGCTAGTACTTGGATGGGTGACCGCCTGGGAATCCCAGGTGCCGTAGGCAGCTTTTCGCGGTCCAAGCCCGTCCTCTCGTTTTCCAGGGCAGGAGGAAGGAATGGGGAGAGGGGTAGTGTGTGTGTGTGTGTGGCGGGGGGAGGGGGGGGGGAGGGGGGGGCAGAGAACCCGGAAAGCCCCCCGGGGTCAGAGGCGACGGACGAAGGTCGCGGCTGCGGGCGGCGGGTGCCCGGCTCCCCGCCGGGTTCCCACGGACCCCGAAGCGGCAGGGGCGGACCCTGGGCACAGGACCGACCTGCCCGGACTCGCTCGGAACCTCCGACCCCGGCCTCCCGCCCACGGGATCTCCCCCGTCCACAAGGGGTAGGCGCGGCCTTCCGGGACGGACGGCGGGTGTACAGGGTCCCCGGGCGGCCCCCCGGCGCGGGACCCACGGCCCCCGACGCCTGGCGGAAGGACCCGGGGCGCGGGGCCGACTCGCTCGGCCGCGCTCGGAACCCCCGACCCCGGCCTCCGGCCCCCGGCACCTCCCCCGTCCACAAAGGGTAGGCCCGGCCTTCCGGGACGGACGGCGGGTCCACAGGGCCCCCGGGCTGAGCCCCGCGGAGGACCCACGGCCCCCGAAGCCTCGCGGGCGGACCCGGGGCGCGGGGCCGACTCGCTCGGACGCGCTCGGAACCCCCGACCCCGGCCGCCGGCCACCGGGACCTCCCCCGTCCACCCGGGCTAGGCCCGGCCTTCCGGGACGGACGGCGCGTCCACAGGGCCCCCGGGCTGACCCCCGCGGAGGACCCACGGCCCCCGACGCCTGGCGGAAGGACCCGGGGCGCGGGGCCGACTCGCTCGGCCGCGCTCGGAACCCCCGACCCCGGCCTCCGGCCCCCGGCACCTCCCCCGTCCACAAAGGGTAGGCCCGGCCTTCCGGGACGGACGGCGGGTCCACAGGGCCCCCGGGCTGAGCCCCGCGGAGGACCCACGGCCCCCGAAGCCTCGCGGGCGGACCCGGGGGGCGGGGCCGACTCGCTCGGACGCGCTCGGAACCCCCGACCCCGGCCGCCGGCCACCGGGACCTCCCCCGTCCACCCGGGCTAGGCCCGGCCTTCCGGGACGGACGGCGCGTCCACAGGGCCCCCGGGCTGACCCCCGCGGAGGACCCACGGCCCCCGAAGCCTCGCGGGCGGACCCGGGGCCCGGGGCCGACTCGCTCGGACGCGCTCGGACCCCCCGACCCCGGCCTCCGGCCTCCGGGACCTCCCCCGTCCACCCGGGCTCGGCCCGGCCTTCCGGGACGGACGGCGGGTCCACAGGGCCCCCGGGCTGACCCCCGCGGAGGACCCACGGCCCCCGAAGCCTCGCGGGCGGACCCGGGGCCCGGGGCCGACTCGCTCGGACGCGCTCGGACCCCCCGACCCCGGCCTCCGGCCACCGGGACCTCCCCCGTCGCCCCTCCCCCCGGTCTAGGCCCGGCCTTCCGGGACGCACGGCGGGTCCACAGGGCCCCCGGGCTGAGCCCCGCGGAGGACCCACCGCCCCCCCCCCCCCCCCCCCCCGCCCCGAAGCCTCGGGGGAGGACCCCTGGTACGGGGCGGACTGGCCCCGTCTCGCTCGGCCCCCCCTGCGCCTCTCCGCCGGGAGCCGGCTCTGCCCGGGAATGGGCTGCGGCCTGGCCTGCCTGCGTGCTGCCCTCCCGTGGATATTCTAGAGTTTACTTGAATGGGGTTGACCCGGTGGCTCAGTCGGGACTCAGAAACATTACCAGACCCCTTTCCGGGGGTCGGCCTGCTCTCCGGGTGGGGACTTGGAGAGTTTCCCGGACGCTTCCCGGGGGGGTCGGCCTGCTCTCCGGGTGGGGACCTTTGAAACGTTGCCGGCCCTTCTCACGGCCCCGGCCACTCGCCCCTAGCCCGACCCGGACGGGCGCCTGCCACTGGGGAGTCGGCCTCCGGCTCCCCGCCCCTCCACGGCTTCCTCCGCCTGGGCCCCGGACCGAGCTCCCGCGGGTAGCCCTTCAATCCCACCGGAACCGTGGGACTGTTCCCCCGCCGATCCCCTCGGCCTCCCCGCTTACAGTCCCGGGGACGACTGTCAAGCCTCTCCCCCAGCACGACCTGCCCCCCCCCCCCCGACCTGCCCCGGGGACGACTATTAAGCCTGCCCCCCCCCCCCACCGACCTGCCCCGGGGACGAGTATTAAGCCTGCCCCCCCGACCTGCCCCGGGGACGACTATTAAGCCTGCCCCCCCCCCCCCCACCGACCTGCCCCGGGGACGACTATTAAGCCTGCCCCCCCCCCCCCACCGACCTGCCCCGGGGACGAGTATTAAGCCTGCCCCCCCGACCTGCCCCGGGGACGACTATAAAGCCTGCCCCCCCCCCCCCACCGACCTGCCCCGGGGACGACTATAAAGCCTGCCCCCCCCCCCCACCGACCTGCCCCGGGGACGACTATTAAGCCTGCCCCCCCCCACCGACCTGCCCCGGGGACGAGTATTAAGCCTGCCCCCGACCTGCCCCGGGGACGACTATTAAGCCTGCCCCCCCCCCCCACCACCACCGACCTGCCCCGGGGACGACTATTAAGCCTGCCCCCCCCCCCCCCCCCCACCGACCTGCCCCGGGGACGAGTATTAAGCCTGCCCCCCCGACCTGCCCCGGGGACGACTATAAAGCCTGCCCCCCCCCCCACCGACCTGCCCCGGGGACGACTATTAAGCCTGCCCCCCCCACCGACCTGCCCCGGGGACGACTATTAAGCCTGCCCCCCCCCGACCTGCCCCGGGGACGACTATTAAGCCTGCCCCCCCCCACCGACCTGCCCCGGGGACGACTATTAAGCCTGCCCCCCCGACCTGCCCCGGGGACGACTATTAAGCCTGCGCCCCCCCCCCCCCCCCGCACCCGACCTGCCCCGGGGACGACTATTAAGCCTGCCCCCCCCCCACCGACCTGCCCCGGGGACGAGTATTAAGCCTGCCCCCCCGACCTGCCCCGGGGACGACTATAAAGCCTGCCCCCCCCCCCCCACCGACCTGCGCCGGGGACGACTATCAAGCCTGCCCCCCCCACCGACCTGCCCCGGGGACGACTATTAAGCCTGCCCCCTC
>JAVFKX010000197.1:0-7500 GCA_033296515.1 Macrochelys suwanniensis | reverse complement strand
CCAACCTGGAAACGAGTCCGACCTCGTGGTTCCCTTGGACGGCTGGGCCGACTCGCGGCGACCCCTTCCGGACTTCCGCAACTCAACCGGCCATCAGGTCAACCCCCTGACTTGAACGGGGTTGACCTGGTGGCCGAGTCGGGACTTAGACAAATTTCGAGACCCTTCCCGGGGGTTGACCAGGTGGCCGAGCGGGGACTTTGAGCAAAATTGCGCAGCCGCCCCCCCCCCCCCCGGGAAAAAAAAAAAGGATCGGGCCCACGAGAGGCGGGGCGGAAAACCGCCCTGGCCACGCCGTCCCGGGCCGCAGACACCGACCTCCCCCCTCTTCCCCCCCCCCCCCCCCCCCGTGTACACAGGATCAGGCCCATGGAAGTCTGGTAAAATTTTCCACGACGCCCGCGCGGAGCCGGGGGCTACGCGGGGAGGGTGCTCCGAGGGCCGCAGGGAGTACCGGGTCGACCTGGTGGCCGGGGAGCAGCCGGGCCACCAGGTCAACCCGTTGACTTCAATGGGGTTGACCTGGTGGCCGGGGAGCAGCCCGGCCATCAGGTCGACCCGTTAACATGAAAGCGGTTGACCTGGTGTCCGAGGAGCGGCCCGGCCTTCAGGTCAACCCGTTGGCTGGAATGGGGTTGACCTGGTGGCCGCGGAGCAAACCGGCCATCAGGTCAACCCTTTGCCTTGTATGGGGTTGACCTGGTGGCCGGGGAGCAAACCGGCCATCAGGTCAACCCTTTGCCTTCTATGGGGTTGACCTGGTGTCCGAGGAGCAGCCCGGCCATCAGGTCAACCCCCTGACTTGAACGGGGTTGACCTGGTGGCCGAGTCGGGACTTAGACAAATTTCGAGACCCTTCCCGGGGGTTGACCAGGTGGCCGAGCGGGGACTTTGAATATTTTTCAGCCCGCTTCCTCGGGGGGTGGGGGGTCGACCTGGTTCCCGAGGAGGGACTTTGAGCACGTTTGCGCCGCCCCCCCCCCCCCCCCCACCTCCCCGGAAAAAAAAAAGGATCGGGCCCACGAGAGACGGGGCGGAAAACCGCCCTGGCCACGCCGTCCCGGGCCGCAGACACGGACCTCCCCCCTCTTCCCCCCCCCCCCCCCCGTGCACACAGGATCAGGCCCATGGAAGACTGGTAAAATTTTCCACGACGCCCGCGCGGAGCCGGGGGCTACGCGGGGAGGGTGCTCCGAGGGCCGCAGGGAGTACCGGGTCGACCTGGTGGCCGGGGAGCAGCCGGGCCACCAGGTCAACCCGTTGTCTTCAATGGGGTTGACCTGGTGGCCGGGGAGCAGCCCGGCCATCAGGTCGACCCGTTAACATGAAAGCGGTTGACCTGGTGTCCGAGGAGCGGCCCGGCCATCAGGTCAACCCGTGGACTGGAATGGGGTTGACCTGGTGGCCGCGGAGCAAACCGGCCATCAGGTCAACCCTTTGCCTTGTATGGGGTTGACCTGGTGGCCGCGGAGCAAACCGGCCATCAGGTCAACCCTTTGCCTTGTATGGGGTTGACCTGGTGTCCGAGGAGCAGCCCGGCCATCAGGTCAACCCCCTGACTTGAACGGGGTTGACCTGGTGGCCGAGTCGGGACTTAGACAAATTTCGAGACCCTTCCCGGGGGTTGACCAGGTGGCCGAGCGGGGACTTTGAATATTTTTCAGCCCTGCTTCCTCGGGGGGTGGGGGGTTGACCTGGTGCCCGAGGAGGGACTTTGAGCACTTTTGCGCAGCCCCCCCCCCCCCCCCCCCCGGAAAAAAAAAAAGGATCGGGCCCACGAGATGCGGGGCGGAAAACCGCCCTGGCCACGCCGTCCCGGGCCGCAGACACGGACCTCCCCCCTCTTCCCCCCCCCCCCCCCGTGCACACAGGATCAGGCCCATGGAAGAATGGTAAAATTTTCCACGACGCCCGCGCGGAGCCGGGGGCTACGCGGGGAGGGTGCTCCGAGGGCCGCAGGGAGTACCGGGTCGACCTGGTGGCCGGGGAGCAGCCGGGCCACCAGGTCAACCCGTTGACTTGAATGGGGTTGACCTGGTGGCCGGGGAGCAGCCCGGCCATCAGGTCGACCCGTTAACATGAAAGCGGTTGACCTGGTGTCCGAGGAGCAGCCCGGCCATCAGGTCAACCCGTTGACTGGAATGGGGTTGACCTGGTGGCCGCGGAGCAAACCGGCCATCAGGTCAACCCTTTGCCTTGTATGGGGTTGACCTGGTGGCCGGGGAGCAGCCCGGCCATCAGGTCGACCCGTTAACATGAAAGCGGTTGACCTGGTGTCCGAGGAGCAGCCCGGCCACCAGGTCAACCCGTTGATTGGAATGGGGTTGACCTGGTGGCCGCGGAGCAAACCGGCCATCAGGTCGACCCGTTAACATGAAAGCGGTTGACCTGGTGTCCGGGGAGCAAACCGGCCATCAGGTCAACCCTTTGCCTTCTATGGGGTTGACCTGGTGTCCGAGGAGCAGCCCGGCCATCAGGTCAACCCCCTGACTTGAACGGGGTTGACCTGGTGGCCGAGTCGGGACTTAGACAAATTTCGAGACCCTTCCCGGGGGTTGACCAGGTGGCCGAGCGGGGACTTTGAATATTTTTCAGCCCGCTTCCTCGGGGGGTGGGGGGTCGACCTGGTTCCCGAGGAGGGACTTTGAGCACGTTTGCGCCGCCCCCCCCCCCCACCTCCCCGGAAAAAAAAAAGGATCGGGCCCACGAGAGGCGGGGCGGAAAACCGCCCTGGCCACGCCGTCCCGGGCCGCAGACACCGACCTCCCCCCTCTTCCCCCCCCCCCCCCCGTGTACACAGGATCAGGCCCATGGAAGTCTGGTAAAATTTTCCACGACGCCCGCGCGGAGCCGGGGGCTACGCGGGGAGGGTGCTCCGAGGGCCGCAGGGAGTACCGGGTCGACCTGGTGGCCGGGGAGCAGCCGGGCCACCAGGTCAACCCGTTGACTTCAATGGGGTTGACCTGGTGGCCGGGGAGCAGCCCGGCCATCAGGTCGACCCGTTAACATGAAAGCGGTTGACCTGGTGTCCGAGGAGCGGCCCGGCCTTCAGGTCAACCCGTTGGCTGGAATGGGGTTGACCTGGTGGCCGCGGAGCAAACCGGCCATCAGGTCAACCCTTTGCCTTGTATGGGGTTGACCTGGTGGCCGGGGAGCAAACCGGCCATCAGGTCAACCCTTTGCCTTCTATGGGGTTGACCTGGTGTCCGAGGAGCAGCCCGGCCATCAGGTCAACCCCCTGACTTGAACGGGGTTGACCTGGTGGCCGAGTCGGGACTTAGACAAATTTCGAGACCCTTCCCGGGGGTTGACCAGGTGGCCGAGCGGGGACTTTGAATATTTTTCAGCCCGCTTCCTCGGGGGGTGGGGGGTCGACCTGGTTCCCGAGGAGGGACTTTGAGCACGTTTGCGCCGCCCCCCCCCCCCCCCCCACCTCCCCGGAAAAAAAAAAGGATCGGGCCCACGAGAGACGGGGCGGAAAACCGCCCTGGCCACGCCGTCCCGGGCCGCAGACACGGACCTCCCCCCTCTTCCCCCCCCCCCCCCCGTGCACACAGGATCAGGCCCATGGAAGACTGGTAAAATTTTCCACGACGCCCGCGCGGAGCCGGGGGCTACGCGGGGAGGGTGCTCCGAGGGCCGCAGGGAGTACCGGGTCGACCTGGTGGCCGGGGAGCAGCCGGGCCACCAGGTCAACCCGTTGTCTTCAATGGGGTTGACCTGGTGGCCGGGGAGCAGCCCGGCCATCAGGTCGACCCGTTAACATGAAAGCGGTTGACCTGGTGTCCGAGGAGCGGCCCGGCCATCAGGTCAACCCGTGGACTGGAATGGGGTTGACCTGGTGGCCGCGGAGCAAACCGGCCATCAGGTCAACCCTTTGCCTTGTATGGGGTTGACCTGGTGGCCGCGGAGCAAACCGGCCATCAGGTCAACCCTTTGCCTTGTATGGGGTTGACCTGGTGTCCGAGGAGCAGCCCGGCCATCAGGTCAACCCCCTGACTTGAACGGGGTTGACCTGGTGGCCGAGTCGGGACTTAGACAAATTTCGAGACCCTTCCCGGGGGTTGACCAGGTGGCCGAGCGGGGACTTTGAATATTTTTCAGCCCTGCTTCCTCGGGGGGTGGGGGGTTGACCTGGTGCCCGAGGAGGGACTTTGAGCACTTTTTGCGCAGCCCCCCCCCCCCCCCCCCGGAAAAAAAAAAAGGATCGGGCCCACGAGATGCGGGGCGGAAAACCGCCCTGGCCACGCCGTCCCGGGCCGCAGACACGGACCTCCCCCCTCTTCCCCCCCCCCCCCCCCCGTGCACACAGGATCAGGCCCATGGAAGAATGGTAAAATTTTCCACGACGCCCGCGCGGAGCCGGGGGCTACGCGGGGAGGGTGCTCCGAGGGCCGCAGGGAGTACCGGGTCGACCTGGTGGCCGGGGAGCAGCCGGGCCACCAGGTCAACCCGTTGACTTGAATGGGGTTGACCTGGTGGCCGGGGAGCAGCCCGGCCATCAGGTCGACCCGTTAACATGAAAGCGGTTGACCTGGTGTCCGAGGAGCAGCCCGGCCATCAGGTCAACCCGTTGACTGGAATGGGGTTGACCTGGTGGCCGCGGAGCAAACCGGCCATCAGGTCAACCCTTTGCCTTGTATGGGGTTGACCTGGTGGCCGGGGAGCAGCCCGGCCATCAGGTCGACCCGTTAACATGAAAGCGGTTGACCTGGTGTCCGAGGAGCAGCCCGGCCACCAGGTCAACCCGTTGATTGGAATGGGGTTGACCTGGTGGCCGGGGAGCAAACCGGCCATCAGGTCAACCCCTTTGACTTGAATGGGGTTCACCTGGCGTCCGGAAAGCCGACCGCCCAGCGGGTCAACCCCTTGTCTGACACGGGTTGACCTGTTGGCCGGGAGGGAACTTTGAAAAATGTTCGGGGCGGGGGGGGGGGGGGGGGGCGGGGGACGACGGAACGGGCCCACGAGAGCCGGGGGGGGGGGGGGGGGGGGCCCTCGTACGGTAAGCCGCCCGGGGCTCACCGTCCCCGTCCGCAGCTACGGACCTCCACCCGGGGTGCAGGATCGGGGCCCTGGAAATACTTTTTCTTCTTCTTCTTCTTCTTCTTCTTCTTCTTCTTCTTCTCCCCCCCCCCTCCCCCCCGGCTCCCAGCGCCCCTGAGGCCTTCCGGATGCCGGGGGCCACCTTGGAAGGCTGCTCCGAGGCCCCAGCCAGTGCCGGGTTGACCTGGTGGCCGTGTTTTAGAGAGAGAAAAAGAATATCCCCCCGCCCCCCTTGCGGGGGGGGGGGGGGAATGATCGGGCCCACCAGATTCGAGGGACCCTGCCGCACGGCCAGCCGCCCGGGGGCTCCCCGTTCCCGGCCGCAGCGAGGGACCGCCGCCCCGCGACGTGACAGGGCCGCCGAAATTCGCAGGGGGGGGGGGTGGGTAGGGGCGGTATATCCCCCTCCCCAGAGCCCGGAGAGAACAAATATTGGATCGGGCGCACCGAAAACGGGGCCCGTGCCGCAGGGCGGTCTGACCGGGCTCGCCCATCCCGTCCGGGGCGGGGGAGCCCGGGAACCGTTCAGGGACAGCGGCCCAAGAGGCGCGGAGCCCGGCGCCTACGGCCATACCGGACCGAACGCCCCCGATCCCGTCCGATCTCGGAAGGTAAACCGTCCCGGGCCTGGCTAGTACTTGGATGGGTGACCGCCTGGGAATCCCAGGTGCCGTAGGCAGCTTTTCGCGGTCCAAGCCCGTCCTCTCGTTTTCCAGGGCAGGAGGAAGGAATGGGGAGAGGGGTAGTGTGTGTGTGTGTGTGGCGGGGGGAGGGGGGGGGGAGGGGGGGGCAGAGAACCCGGAAAGCCCCCCGGGGTCAGAGGCGACGGACGAAGGTCGCGGCTGCGGGCGGCGGGTGCCCGGCTCCCCGCCGGGTTCCCACGGACCCCGAAGCGGCAGGGGCGGACCCTGGGCACAGGACCGACCTGCCCGGACTCGCTCGGAACCTCCGACCCCGGCCTCCCGCCCACGGGATCTCCCCCGTCCACAAGGGGTAGGCGCGGCCTTCCGGGACGGACGGCGGGTGTACAGGGTCCCCGGGCGGCCCCCCGGCGCGGGACCCACGGCCCCCGACGCCTGGCGGAAGGACCCGGGGCGCGGGGCCGACTCGCTCGGCCGCGCTCGGAACCCCCGACCCCGGCCTCCGGCCCCCGGCACCTCCCCCGTCCACAAAGGGTAGGCCCGGCCTTCCGGGACGGACGGCGGGACCACAGGGCCCCCGGGCTGAGCCCCGCGGAGGACCCACGGCCCCCGAAGCCTCGCGGGCGGACCCGGGGCGCGGGGCCGACTCGCTCGGACGCGCTCGGAACCCCCGACCCCGGCCGCCGGCCACCGGGACCTCCCCCGTCCACCCGGGCTAGGCCCGGCCTTCCGGGACGGACGGCGCGTCCACAGGGCCCCCGGGCTGACCCCCGCGGAGGACCCACGGCCCCCGACGCCTGGCGGAAGGACCCGGGGCGCGGGGCCGACTCGCTCGGCCGCGCTCGGAACCCCCGACCCCGGCCTCCGGCCCCCGAGCCACCTCCCCCGTCCACAAAGGGTAGGCCCGGCCTTCCGGGACGGACGGCGGGTCCACAGGGCCCCCGGGCTGAGCCCCGCGGAGGACCCACGGCCCCCGAAGCCTCGCGGGCGGACCCGGGGCGCGGGGCCGACTCGCTCGGACGCGCTCGGAACCCCCGACCCCGGCCGCCGGCCACCGGGACCTCCCCCGTCCACCCGGGCTAGGCCCGGCCTTCCGGACGGACGGCGCGTCCACAGGGCCCCCGGGCTGACCCCCGCGGAGGACCCACGGCCCCCGAAGCCTCGCGGGCGGACCCGGGGCCCGGGGCCGACTCGCTCGGACGCGCTCGGACCCCCCGACCCCGGCCTCCGGCCTCCGGGACCTCCCCCGTCCACCCGGGCTCGGCCCGGCCTTCCGGGACGGACGGCGGGTCCACAGGGCCCCCGGGCTGACCCCCGCGGAGGACCCACGGCCCCCGAAGCCTCGCGGGCGGACCCGGGGCCCGGGGCCGACTCGCTCGGACGCGCTCGGACCCCCCGACCCCGGCCTCCGGCCACCGGGACCTCCCCCGTCGCCCCTCCCCCCGGTCTAGGCCCGGCCTTCCGGGACGCACGGCGGGTCCACAGGGCCCCCGGGCTGAGCCCCGCGGAGGACCCACCGCCCCCCCCCCCCCCCCCGCCCCGAAGCCTCGGGGGAGGACCCCTGGTACGGGGCGGACTGGCCCCGTCTCGCTCGGCCCCCCCTGCGCCTCTCCGCCGGGAGCCGGCTCTGCCCGGGAATGGGCTGCGGCCTGGCCTGCCTGCGTGCTGCCCTCCCGTGGATATTCTAGAGTTTACTTGAATGGGGTTGACCCGGTGGCTCAGTCGGGACTCAGAAACATTACCAGACCCCTTTCCGGGGGTCGGCCTGCTCTCCGGGTGGGGACTTGGAGAGTTTCCCGGACGCTTCCCGGGA
>JAVFKX010000196.1:0-25802 GCA_033296515.1 Macrochelys suwanniensis | reverse complement strand
TACAGATTGGGGGGGGCTCTCGGGGCCCCAGGACCTGGCGGGGGGGCAGCGATGCGCTCATGAATCCCGTTTATTAATCCTTTAATTAAGCCCCCAATTAATCCCAAACCTGGGGGGGGAGCCCCAGCCTCAGTCCCGGGGGCGCCGCTGGAGAATGGGGGGGACCCAAAGAGGGGGTCAGGAGCAGCAGGCGGGGGGGGCAGCAGGCGGGGGGGGAGCATATGGCTCTGGCGCGCGCTTTAATCCGCCCGCTGTCCGGAAGGGGGGGCGGGGGGGGCACATCAAAGCGGCGGCGCAGATGCAGCAGCTGTAACCTTGGCGAGCGCACGAAGGGGAGAGGAGGGGGAGGGGGGAGGGAGGAGCGGGGGGGGGGCTGGGGGAGGGGAGCGCGGGGTGGGGGAGGTGGGGGGGCTGCTCCTCCCCACAGCGCCGCCTCCCCAAAGTTGAAAGGTGAACGCGCCCCCCAGGGTCTCGGGGGGTGTCTGAGTCACTGGGGGGGGGGGTTGATGCTTCCCAGGTCCTCCCGCATCGCCCCCCCCCCCGTGCGATGCCCCCTCCCCTTCCTCTCTCTCTCTCCGGGGTGGGGGTCGAGGCCAGGGCCGCAGGCTGCAGGTTCCAGAGACGGTTTAAAAAAATGGGGGGGGGGGATTTCATGAGACCCCCCCCACTCCTTCAATCAAAGGGCCGGGGGGGAGTTTCTTGCCGTTTCCTTTATCTAGCTCGTGAACCCCTTTAAACGGAAGTTGGGGGTAGCGGGGCCTTGCCCCCCCATCGCTGCCCCCCCTCTCTGCTCGCAGCTGGGAGACCGGTCACACGGACACCCCCCCCCCTTCCCGGCGCTGGAACAGAGGCGGGGGGGGAAGGACATGCGGGGGGGGGGGGGGGCTGGTTCCCTGCTGGGGGCCCAGCTCCGGGCTGGGGGGGGTCCCTGTGCCCCCCCCCGGCTCTGCCTTGCTCGGAGCCAGCACTACCCCCCCCTCGCCGCCGCAGCGCTGCAGTGGGGGCGGGGATCAGCAAGGTCGGGGCTGGGGGGGCCGAGGCGAGTGACCAGCCCCCCCTCACACACATCGCCACTGACCCCTCAAGCCCCTCCCCGGAAACCGCCCCCAGCCTCCAGCCCCCACACTTACTCCTCTGTCTGTCCCCCACCCACCACACAGCTCCCCCTGCCGGGGGTGGGGGGCAGAGGAGGCTGCCCATGGACGGGGAGTCCCTGGCTGCAGGAGACACCGTGTGTGTGTGCGTGTGTGTTTGTGTGTGTGTGTGCGTGTGTGTTTGTGTGTGCACGCGCGTGTGTTC
Source organism: Macrochelys suwanniensis (assembly GCA_033296515.1). Lineage (NCBI taxonomy): Eukaryota > Metazoa > Chordata > Testudines > Chelydridae > Macrochelys > Macrochelys suwanniensis. The sequence continues at coordinate 24,503 of JAVFKX010000196.1, read as the reverse complement.
GTTCCTGAGCCCCAGGCCTGTGCTACACCCCAGCTCCAGAACAGCCCCTCGGGGGACCCCTACAAGGTGCCGGACCCCCGGGTCCCCGCTTCCCTCGCGAGGGACCCCGCAGCCTTCCACCTCCCGGACGGAGCCCCTGCCTCGCCCTGGGGCTCGGGGGCCTGGCAAGGACGCCGGGCAGCGTCACGGCCGAGTGGGGTTTATTGGTCACTTGCCCCCACAGGTCAGCGCAGAGATGAGACCCTCCAGCCAGGCCGGGATGGGTCCGTCCCGGGCTCAGAGCATCCCGCCCCTTCCCGGCGCCCCCTCGGTATCCCCTGCCCCACCCCCCCAGCCCTGTGTCTCGGGGCTGGGGGCGGGTTCCCAGCTTCCATTGGCCCCGGGCCCTCAACCAGTCCCCTGCTCCCTGCAGCCCAGCCGGGCCCCACCAGCGCCAAACCCTGACCCACCGCCCCACTGGGCAGCAACGCAAAGTGCCAGGGGAAACTGAGGCATCCCCCCCGCAAATTGTACAGAAAATGCCCCCATTCGTCACAGTGTATGTGTGACACGGTGTGAGACTCTGTGTGTGTGTTACTCTGTGTATGAGATGCTGTGTGTGTGTGAGTCCTGTGCCCACCGCTGCCCTCTGCTGGTCGGGGCGGGGTTTGTTGGGGGCCCTGTTTCGTGTCCACCCCCCTCCCCCCATGCAGCGCCCCAGGAAAGTGGCGGATAGTCACGGGGCTCCTCCACCAGGATCCCCAGCTCCTGGGGGGCAGGCGGGCGGGGGAAGGAATCAGTTTGGGACACCGCTCAGCCCCGCCCCCCGCTGCCCCCCACGCCCCCAGCAGGGAGGGGTCACAGCTGCTCCCAGGGGAGATGTGGGGGGCAGGGCAGCACATGGCTGATCTGGGCCTGAGTGAGGTGCCCCCCCCAGCCCCCGCTACTACCCCCCCCCCCGCGTAGGGCACATCAGGGTCTGGTGGGCGGCGCTCCCCGGCTCCCCCCGCCCCGCAACACATGGGCGGATTAGCCGCTGGGAGCAGATGGTCTGAAATCCGGAGTGGGGGGGGGCAGGTGGGGGAGGGGAGAGGATGCCCGGTGTCGGGGGAGGGGGCTTTTCTGGATGAGACTATTTTGGGGGTGTAGGTGGAAGGTGTTGGGGGGAAATGGGGGAGCCCCTGGGGGCACTGGGGGGAGGTGAGTTCGGCGGGGGGAGCCGAGGGGAATGGGGAGCCCCTGGGGGGCGGTGAGTTGGGTGGGGGGAGCCGAAGGGGGACGGGGAGCCCCTGGGGGGCGCTGGGGGGAGGTGAGTTCGCGGGGGGAGCCGAGGGGGGCCGGGGAGCCCCTGGGGGGTGCTGGGGGGAGGTGAGTTGGGCGGGGGGAGCCGAGGAGAGGGCGGGGGGGCACCGGGACGGCGCTGGCCGAGCGCACGCCCTACACACGGGGGGGGTCCCCGGTCCCGGCTGACCCCCCCGCCCCCCCCAGTACGGCCGCTCAGACAGCTACCGCGTGGCCACCACGCAGGACAAGAGCGAGAAGGATTCGCCCAAGAAGGGAAGCAAAGATGCCAAGGCCCGAGACCTGGACGATCTCAAGAAGGAAGTGGCCATGGTGAGTGGGGGTCCCGGGCCCCCCCGGCCGCTCCCCGCAGGGGGCGCTGCTCGGGGAGGGGGCGCTGGCTTGGGGGGGGCTGTGGGGAGCGGGGGGCGCTGGCTGGGGGGAGCGGGGAGGCCCTGGCTGGGGGGAGGGGGAGGGGCTGGAGGAGCGGGGGGGCGCTGGCTGGGGGAGGGGCTGTGGAGAGCAGGGGGGGCCGCTGGCTGTGGGGGGGGGCGACTCTTATTCTTTTTCTCCTTCCTATTTCTCAGACTGAGCACAAAATGTCCATAGAGGAAGTTTGCAGAAAATACAACACGGACTGTGTGCAGGTGAGAGACACCCCCCCCCGTCCCCCCGGTAACCCACCTCCCGTGCCCCCGCCCCCCAGCCCCCTGGGAACCTCCCAGCGCTGTGCAGTCCCTCAAGATCCCTGTATGCCCCTTGCCCCACATGTCCTCCCCCTCGCTCCCGTAGCCCCCCGACCCCATTTCGGGGTGGGGGCAGAGCAGGGGCTGGTGTGAGTTGGACAGCACCGGAGGGAGGGTGGGGTGTGAGGGAAGGAGGGAGAGATGTGGGGGGTGGGGGTATGTGGGGGGAGGGGTGGCGGGGTGCAGGGGGTGGAGGGAGGGGTCGTGGGTGGGGGGATGTGGGGGAGGGGTGGGGGTGTAGGGAGGGGTCGGGGGTGGGGGGATGGGGGACTGAAGGGGTAGGTGGGACCCAGGGAGCAGGAGCTGGGCCGGCTTGGGGGGGCGTCTCTCCGGGGGGGGGTCTAATCTCCCCCTGCCCCCCAGGGTCTGACCCACAGCAAAGCGCAGGAGATCCTGGCGCGGGACGGGCCCAACGCTCTGACGCCCCCACCCACCACCCCCGAGTGGGTCAAGTTCTGCCGCCAACTCTTTGGGGGCTTCTCCATCCTGCTCTGGATCGGGGCCATTCTCTGCTTCCTGGCGTACGGCATCCTGGCGGGCACCGAGGACGACCCGGCCAACGACAACGTGAGGGGGGGGGCTGAGTGCGGGGGGGGGCTGAGCACAGGATGGGGGGTGAGCGCGGGGGGTTGGGAGCAGGCGGGTGGGGGGCTGAGTGCAGGATGGGGGGTGAGTGCCGGGGGTGGGGGGGTGAGCGCGGGGGGTTGGGAGCAAGCGGGTGGGGGGCTGAGTGCAGGATGGGGGTGAGTGCCGGGGGTGGGGGGGTGAGCACGGGGGGTTGGGAGCAAGCGGGTGGGGGGCTGAGTGCAGGATGGGGGTGAGTGCCGGGGGTGGGGGGGTGAGCGCAGTGGGGTGGGAGCAGGCGGGTGGGGGGCTGAGCGCCCCGAGGGGGGCAGGGGCACAGGACGGGGGACAACCTGGCTGGGGACAGCGCTGGGGGGCCCATGGGGGAGGGGTTGGACAGGTGGGGCGCATGGAGGGACCCAGGCGGGGCCGGGACCATGGAGGGGTCGGGGCCAAGAGGGGGGTGGGGCCATTGGGGGCATGATCGGGGGAGGGGAGCCGGGCAGGGTGGGGTGGGGTGGGGAAGGTGTGGTGGAAGGGCAGAGTGATGGGGGGGCTGCCTGGAGGCTGACCCCCCCAGCGGGTACTGACCCCCCCCATCCCGCCCCCCCAGCTGTATCTGGGCATCGTCCTGGCCGCTGTCGTCATCATCACCGGCTGCTTCTCCTACTACCAAGAGGCCAAAAGCTCCAAGATCATGGAGTCCTTCAAGAACATGGTGCCCCAGGTGAGGGGGGCGGGGGGGGCCCTGTGACGGAGTAGGGAGCGAGATGGATCTGACCTGAGAGGCTGGCTGCATTGGGAAAGGCTGCATCGGGAGTGAGAGACTTTACCTGAGGCTGTAACATGAGCCAGGACGGGGGTTGGGAGGTGACACCTTTGGCTGGGAGAATGGTAAAAGGCTAGGGGAGGGGCCCCGGGGGAGGGGAAGAGCCTGCTGGAGGTTGGCTGGCTCTTGGTCAGTTTGGAGCTGGGTGGTGACACGCAGGGAGCCCCAGAGCCGGGGTCTAAGCTCCCTGCCCCCCAGAAGGGCCCAGCTGAGGGGTCCTGGTCATACTTACAAGCTCTGTTTGGACTCTTTCCTGACAACCCTAATAAACCTTCTGTTCTACTGGCTGGCTGAGAGTCACATTGAATCCCGGGAAGAGGGGTGCAGGACCTGACTCCCCCACACTCCGTGACAGGCCCAGCCGTAAATACCCGGTTCCCTGCCCCCACCACTGGCTGGGTTACTGGGGGCCCAACGCAAACTGCTCCTCCCCCACGCGGTGTGCGCGCGGGTGTGTGTGGGGGTCGGGACAGCGTGGTTGGGGGGCTGCAGGGTTGGGGGCTGCAGGGTTGGGGGCTGAAGGGCTGGGGGGCGGGGGGGCTGCAGGGCTCAGGGGCTGCAGGGTTGGGGGGCGGGGGACACGGTGGTTCGGGGGCGGGACCCAGATCTCCCCCTAACCCCCTGCCCCCTCAGCAAGCCCTGGTGATCCGGGAGGGGGAGAAGATGCAGCTGAACGCGGAGGAGGTCGTCGTCGGGGACCTGGTGGAGGTGAAGGGGGGCGACCGCGTCCCGGCCGATCTGCGCATCATCTCGGCCCACGGCTGCAAGGTGAGACCCCCGTTCGGCCCCCTCCCCCTCCCCCACTCCGCCCCCTCCCCCTCCGGCCCCCTCCCCCTCCAACTCCCTCCCCTCCTCTGCCCACCCCCCTGGCTCTGCTCCCTATGTCCTGCTCTGACCCCCTCCCCCAGCCTGCCCCTCTGAGCCCCCCAGCCGCTGCTCCTCCCCTAACTCCAATGCTCCAGCTCCCCAGCTACAAATGCCACCCCAGCCCCTGAGCCCCTCCCCAACCCAGCCCCCCCTCCGGGACTCCCAGCCCAGAGCCCCCTTGAGCTCCTGCTCTGGGTTCCAGATCCCCCTGCCCGGCCCTGGGGTTCCATCTCCATGGTGGGGGGGGGGGCAGCCAATGGGCCGTGCCCAGCTCTGACCCTGGGTCCCCCCACCCCCCCGCAGGTGGATAATTCCTCCCTGACAGGCGAATCTGAGCCACAGACCCGCTCCCCCGACTGCACCCACGACAACCCGCTGGAGACCCGCAACATCACCTTCTTCTCCACCAACTGCGTCGAGGGTGAGCCCTGTGCGGGGGGCTGCGGGTCGGGAGTGAGGGGCACCGGCAGAGCTGGGGGGAGCCCAGGGCTCGGGGCAGGGGGCTGCGGGTCGGGAGTGAGGGGCACCGGCAGAACTGGGGGGAGCCCAGGGCTTGGGGGCAGGGGGCTGCGGGTCAGGAGTGAGGGGCACCAGCAGAGCTGGGGGGAGCCCAGGGCTTGGGGGCAGGGGGCTGTGGGTCGGGAGTGAGGGGCACCAGCAGAGCTGTGGGGAGCCCAGGGCTTGGGGGCAGGGGGCTGCGGGTCGGGAGTGAGGGGCACTGGCAGAGCTGGGGGGAGCCGCGCAGGGGCTGCGGGTTGGGAGTGAGGGGCGCTGTCTGACCCTTGCCCCCCCAGGCACGGCCCGCGGGGTGGTCATCGCCACGGGCGACCGCACGGTGATGGGCCGCATCGCCACGCTGGCCTCGGGCCTGGAGGTCGGCAAGACGCCCATCGCGGTGGAGATCGAACATTTCATCCAGCTGATCACCGGCGTCGCCGTGTTCCTCGGCGTCTCCTTCTTCGTGCTCTCACTCATCCTGGGCTACTCCTGGCTGGAGGCCGTCATCTTCCTCATCGGCATCATCGTGGCCAACGTGCCCGAGGGGCTGCTGGCCACCGTCACGGTACGTCCTGGCCAGGCGCTGCCGGGGGGCAGGGAGCTGCCCCCCAACTCTGCAACAGCCCTCAGGGGCCTGCCACGGGCCAGACCCCCCCCAGCTCCTGCTGTCCCGGGGTCCCTGGGCGACGCTCTGGGGCTGCCCCCTACGAAGCCAGGCTGGACTCTGGGGGGCTCCTCTCGGAGCCGACTGTCTCCAGGGCATGAAGCTTCCCCAGCTTCCCCCTTCCTGGGCCTGACCCCGGAGCATCCAGCCTCCCCTGCCCCACCGGGCGCGTCCCACTGCGAGTCCACCCGGGCGGGGTCCTGGGGGAGCCAGGGGGCCCTGCCCCCCGACTCCGCAGCCAGATGGGAAAACAGGAGGTTTATTAGCCGACAGGAACAGGGTCTAAACCAGAGCTTGTGGGTACAGAGACCAGGGCCCCTCAGTCAGGTCCATCCTGGGGGGCAGGGAGCCCAGAGCCTCGTCTGGCCCTCCCTCCACTTCCCCAGCCAGCCCCAAACCGAAACTCTCCGGCCCCTCCCCCAGCTACCCCCCACCCCCAGCCCCTCCTCGGCCTTTGTCTCCTTCCTGGGCCAGGAGTCACCTGATCCCTTTGTTCTCCAGCCCCTTCAGCCGGCACCTTTGCAGGGCGGGGCTCAGGCCAGCAGTTGCCAGGAGACAGAGTGTCGGCCATTCTCCAGTCACACTGGCCCTCTAAGGCTCAGCAATCACACACCTTTAGCCCAACACCTAGAGACGTACGAAATGCACAGGGGAAACTGAGGCACACACAGTATTCAGAGAACATTAAGAACATTCCCGCTTCGTCACACCAGCCCCCCCGCCTCATGCTGGGGGTGCTCTCCCCAGGGTGGAAGGGGCATACGAGGGATTTCTCAGGTTTTGGGGCAGGGTCCCTGGGGCTGGGGGTGCAGGGTTGGGAGGTTGGCTCTCGGGCTGAGTTTGGGAGGGTCCCTGGACTGGGGGCACTGGGGGGTTTCGAGACTGGGGGAGTCTCTGGATTGGGGGGGGGTCTGTGCTCCCCAGGCTGGGGGTACTGCTGTGCTGAGGGGTGTCTCCAGAGGGGAGGGTCTCTGGGTGGGGGGGCCCTGTGGTATCTCTGACACCCCCCCCCCCCGCCCAGGTCTGCCTGACGCTGACGGCCAAGCGCATGGCGCGGAAGAACTGCCTGGTGAAGAACCTGGAGGCGGTGGAGACGCTCGGCTCCACGTCCACCATCTGCTCCGACAAGACGGGGACCCTGACCCAGAACCGCATGACGGTCGCCCACATGTGGTTCGACAACCAGATCCACGAGGCCGACACCACTGAGGACCAGTCGGGTGAGGGGTGCGGGGGGGGCAGAGCCCGGGGGGGGGGAGAGCGTGGGGGCTGAGGGGCAGAGCCGGGGGAGCCGGGGGGCAGAGCGGGGGGGAAGAGTGAGGGGGGCAGAATGGGGGGGCCAAGGGACAGAGGGGGGTGCTGAGTGGGGGGGGCAAGGGACAGAGTTGGGGGCCAGAGCGGGGGGGCTGAGGGGCAGAGCTGGGGGGACATAGTGGGGGGCAGAATGGGGGCCAAGGGGCAGGGCCGGGGGGGCAGAACGGGGGCCGGGGGGCAAAGTTGGGGGGGCACTAGCTGAGAGCAGGCCCAGGTGAGGACGGGGTCTCCTGGGGGTGGGGGCTAAGAAGGGTGATACTGGGGAGCACTAGGGCAGAGGGACACGGGGGGGAGGTCTCCGAATGGGGGGGTCTGGGGCGGTTCTCGAGAGGGGGGGTCTGTGTGGGGAGGCGTTGGGGGCTGTGGGGGTCCCAGAGAGAGGAGGGGTTGGGGGCTCCAGGGGGAAGAGCCAGGACACCCTCACTCCCTAAGGGGGGGTTAAGTTGGGGTGCAGCCAGGATGGGGGAGTCGCACACATTGGGGGCCCCCAATCTTTGTGGGGAGTCCTGGGGGTGCCCCACTGGGTGCTCCTAACCCCCCCTCTGCCCCCCAGGGACGGCCTTCGACAAGAGCTCGGCCACCTGGCTGGCGCTGTCCCACGTTGCCGGGCTCTGTAACCGTGCCGTCTTCAAGGGGGGGCAGGACAACGTGCCCATCCTCAAGGTGAGAGACGAGCCCCCCATGGGGCAGCACTGGGGGTGGGGGGGCTACGGAGCTGGGAGGTGGGTGAAGGCAGAAAAGGCGGGGGGGGCACAGGCGGGGTTCATGTCTAGCCCCCCCTGCAGCAGGACGTGGCAGGGGCTGCCCAGGGGGTCTGCTGAGGGGCAGAGCTGGGGTTGTGGGGTGGGGGGGCAGGATGCCCCATTACTAACTCCCCCCCCCACAGCAGGACGTGGCAGGGGCTGCCCAGGGGGTCTGCTGAGGGGCAGAGCTGGGGTTGTGGGGTGGGGGGGCAGGGCACCCCATTACTAACACCCCCCCCCCCTGCAGCGGGACGTGGCCGGCGACGCCTCGGAGTCGGCGCTGTTGAAATGCATCGAGCTCTCGTCCGGCTCCGTCAAGCTGATGCGGGAGAAAAACAAGAAAGTGGCCGAGATCCCCTTCAACTCCACCAACAAGTACCAGGTACTGGGGGCCCCTCAGCCCCCCACAATCCACCCAGCCCCCCGACAGCCCCACAAACCTGCTGTAGCCCCCCCAGCCATCCGAGAGGTCCTTCAACTCCAGCCCCAAGTCCCGGGTGCAGACCCCAACCCACAACGATCTGGTACCCCCGGTTCCTCATGAGCCCCCCCGGCTCCCCTTGGATCCCCCATGGGGATGGGGGGGGCTGCCTGCAGTTCCCAGCCTGTCAGGCTAATCCCGTCTCCAGCGCCGACAGCTGATCAGATTAGCTCGGATTCCCCATGGGCACCGGCCCGGAACGATCCCCAGGCTCATCCACCACCCCCCGCCCCCGCCAGGGAATCTGCTCAGCCCCAGGCTTGGGGGGCAGGTGGGTGGGGCCCCAGGGAGTGTAGCCACAGGCCCTGTGCTACACCCCCGGCTTGGGAACAGCCCCTCAGGGCAGCCCTGCAACGTGCCGGACCCCCAGGGATCCCCCCTCTTCCCTTGGGGTTGGCCCTGTGGCCCCCCTGCCTCCGAGACAGATCCCCTGGGCACCGGCTCTCCTGCCTCCCCCCGGGAGCTCTGCCCGGCGCGGCCTGGGGAGACGGGCTGCTGGGGGTGTCGCCCCTCGGCCAGGGCCGGCAGGGACGTCAGGCAGTGTCAGCAGCACTTGAGCCGTGTCCTGGGGGCCCTGAGCTCCGGCCAGAGCAGAGTCCGGCCTGGTCAGCCACAGCCTGGCCAACTGCCGTGACCCCATGGTCAGGCTCCCCACTGGACTGGATCCCTCCCCCCACTGACCCCCGTGGCCCCCACTGACCCCCACTGACCCCTGCAGCCCCCACTGACCCCCTTGGACTGGATCCCTCCCCCCACTGACCCCCTCGGGCCCCACTGACCCCCATGGCCCCCCCTCAGGCCGGGTGGGGGGCAGCCAGGGGCTGGTATCGTCTCTGGAGCTGGGTCGGGTCCAGCCAGTTCCCTAAGGCCCCTTCACTTCCCTCCCATGTCTGTGAGGGGGCAGATATTGGTGGGCAGGTTAGTGCTCCCTGGGCGGTATGGGGGGAAGATGGGGGGCTGGCAGTGCCCTCTCTTGCTGGGTGGGTGGGGGCCAGGGGGGGGTCTGCGGCCCCACTCCTGATGCCCCCTCCCCCCCTCAGCTATCCATCCACGAGACCGAGGACCCCAACGACAACCGCTACCTGCTGGTGATGAAGGGGGCGCCGGAGCGGATCCTGGATCGTTGCTCCACCATCCTGCTGCAGGGCAAGGAGCAGCCGCTGGACGAGGAGCTGAAGGAGGCTTTTCAGAACGCCTACCTGGAGCTGGGCGGGCTGGGCGAGCGGGTGCTCGGTGGGTGTCGGGGGCTGGGCGAGCGGGTGCTCGGTGGGTGTCGGGGGCTGGGCGAGCGGGTGCTCGGTGGGTGTAGGGGGCTGGGCGAGCGGGTGCTCGGGGGCGTCGCGGGCTGGGCGAGCGGGTGCTCGGTGGGTGTAGGGGGCTGGGCGAGCGGGTGCTCGGGGGCGTCGCGGGCTGGGCGAGCGGGTGCTCGGTGGGTGTCGGGAGCTGGGCGAGCGGGTGCTCGGGGGCGTCGGGGGCTGGGCGAGCGGGTGCTCGGTGGGCGTCGGGGGCTGGGTGAGCGGGTGCTCGGTGGGTGTCGGGGGCTGGGTGATCGGGTGCTCGGTGGGTGTCGGGGGCTGGATGAGCGGGTGCTCGGGGGCGTCGGGGGCTGGATGAGCGGGTGCTCGGGGGCATCGGGAGGATGGGGTATGGGTTGGGGGAGGGGATGGGGAAATTGGGAGGGATTGGGGAGGGGATGGGGGTACAGGTAAGGGATGGGGGAAGGGATGGGGGAATGGGGAGGGGTGGGGGTATGGGTAGGGGTTGGGGGAGGGGATCGGGGGAAGGGGTAGGGATTGGGGAGGGGATGAGGGTACGGGTAGGGGTTTGGGGAGGGGAGGGGGGTATGGGGAGGGGTTGGAGGAGGGGATGGGGGTGTGGGGAGGGGATGGGGGTACAGGTAGGGGTTGGGGGAGGGGATGGGGGTAGGGGTAGGGGTATGGGTAGGGGTTGGGGGAATGGGTAGGGGTTGGGGGAGGGGATGGGGGTACGGGTAGGTGTTGGGGGAGGGGATTGGGGGTACGAGTAGGGGTTTAGGGGAATGGGTGCTCTGAGTCGCTGGTGAACAGGGGAAGGGGTGGACCCAGGTGGTGGGGGCTGGGAGGAGGGGCCGTGGCAGGGGTGGGGGATGGTCCCGGTGGCTCTGACCCCCCTGCGCCTCCCCAGGCTTCTGTCAGTTCTACATGCCCGAGGAGCAGTACCCCAAGGGTTTCGCCTTCGACTGCGACGACGTGAACTTCACCACCGAGGGCCTCTGCTTCGTGGGGCTCATGTCCATGATTGACCCGCCCCGGGCCGCCGTGCCCGACGCCGTGGGCAAGTGCCGCAGCGCCGGCATCAAGGTGAGCCCCGTGGGCTGGGGCCCCTCTGCTCAGACAGGGGTCCGGCTCCAAAAATCCCGTCCGGGGGCGGTTTGGTTGGGGCTGGTCCTGCTTCGCGCTGGAGGTGGGACTGGAACCTCCCTCCCTCTCCTCCAACCCTGATCTCTGATCCCGTCCCCCCTCACCCGGCACTGGGATGCGGCCACCTCTGGGGTGGGGATCCTGGGAACCCTCTCCCCCCCCCCATGGAGGTGTATTAACCTCCCATTGCTCCCCAGGTGATCATGGTGACCGGCGACCACCCCATCACCGCCAAGGCCATCGCCAAGGGTGTGGGCATCATTTCTGAGGGCAACGAGACCGTGGAAGACATCGCCGCCCGCCTCAACATCCCCGTCAGCCAGGTCAACCCCAGGTATAGGGGGGCAGGGGGTGTCACGGAGCCCACGGGCCCTGTGCTCTGCCGCCAGCTCCGGAGCAAAGGACCCCCAGAGGTCCCACTCTTCCCTCAGGCTCAGTGAACTAGGAGCAGACCGAATACCTTCCCCCACTGAGCGGCCATGCGCCTTCTAGGGGAAACTGAGGCATGCACGGGACTCATAAAAATATTACAAACATTTCCCAGTTGCTCACAGGGGTGGGGGGGCAGAGAACCCCCCAGCTGAGGGGTCTTTGGACCTCTGCAGAGGGGGGAACGAGTGGTGCCAGCCTGGGGGGACGCTGACCCTCCCCACCTCCCGCCCAGGGACGCCAAGGCCTGCGTGATTCACGGCACCGACCTGAAGGACATGAGCACGGAGCAGATTGACGAGATCCTGCAGAACCACACGGAGATCGTCTTTGCCCGCACCTCGCCACAGCAGAAACTCATCATCGTGGAGGGCTGCCAGAGACAGGTCCAGGTCCCCCCTGCCCCCCGTAACTCTCCCAGGCCCCCCCATCCCGGCCCCCGCCCTGACCCGTCTCTGCCCCCCGCAGGGCGCCATCGTAGCCGTGACGGGCGACGGCGTGAACGACTCCCCGGCGCTGAAGAAGGCCGACATCGGGGTGGCCATGGGCATCGCTGGCTCCGACGTCTCCAAGCAGGCGGCCGACATGATCCTGCTGGACGACAACTTCGCCTCCATCGTCACCGGCGTGGAGGAGGGTGAGGGGCGGGTGGCTGGGGGGGAGGGGAGGGAGAGTGGGGGCATCGGGGGCTGGCCCCCCTCCGTTCCCGCCCTCACCTCCGAGTCTCCCCCTGCAGGGCGCCTGATCTTCGACAACCTGAAGAAATCCATCGCCTACACGCTGACCAGCAACATCCCCGAGATCACCCCTTTCCTGCTCTTCATCATGGCCAACATCCCACTGCCCCTCGGCACCATCACCATCCTCTGCATCGACCTGGGCACCGACATGGTGAGCCCGCCCCCCCCCCCCGCCCCCCCGGCGTCCCCCTCCCGCTCTGCACCGGCTTCCCCCGGGCCGGGGCCGACTACGCCAATCTTGCAATAATGTCATGTGTGCTTCCAGGGGGGACGGGCTCATTGCCACGTGTCGCCCTCTTCGCCGCTCAGCCCCACCCACTCTGCACTGGGGCAGGCCCAGCCTCTAACCCCCACCTGCCCCCCTCTCCCCAGGTCCCCGCCATCTCCCTGGCCTACGAAGCTGCCGAGAGCGACATCATGAAGCGCCAGCCTCGAAACCCCCGGACGGACAAACTGGTGAACGAGAGGCTGATTAGCATGGCCTACGGGCAGATCGGTGAGGGGCGGGGCTTATGGGCAGAACGGTGAGGGAGGCGGGGCCTATGGGCAGATCGGTGAGTTGGGAACAGGGGGTCACTCGAGGTGAAAGGTCTGAGTGGGGTATGGAGGCATGTTGCTACCTCCCGTTCTGCTGCCCTCCTCCCCTCTGCCCCATCCCTCCTGCCCTCCAACAACTCCCTCCTGGGCTCCCCCTCCCTGCCCCCCTGCTCTGCCCAGCTAATCCCCCTCTCTGCCCCCCAGGGATGATCCAGGCATTGGGCGGGTTTTTCGCCTACTTTGTGATCCTGGCCGAGAACGGGTTCTTGCCCTCGGGGCTGGTCGGGATCCGTCTCAACTGGGACGACCGGACCGTCAACGACCTGGAGGACAGCTACGGGCAGCAGTGGGTGAGTGGGGGGGGTCATCACCCCTTGGGGATCCCCACGAGGGGCCCTGTCACAGACCACTGGGTGCAGCCGGGACTGGGGGACACTGTGGCCCCTTTTACTCCCTCTCACCCAGCTCCACCTCTCTGGCTTCACTCTCACATGCAGCCTTGTATGAGCGGTGCCCAGGCCAATGCCAGAAAATCCCCCCAGCCCTGGCCCTGCCCCCCCGAAATGTCCCGTCTCACTCGGCTCGAGACCTTCTCCCGACCAGGGCAAGTTCGTGTACGAGCCCCCCCTTCGGCTGCCCCGGCCCCGTATCCCGAGCTCCTTCCCCAGGCTGCTCCGGGTAAAACACTGGAGAAAAGTCGGACGCAGGCGGCTCCTACGGGCGCGCTGGGCCCAGAGCTCAGAGCTCGTCACATACGAAATAAAAGGGAAAATCAGAGTCGAAATCCTGAACTTTATCAGCCCAGGCGAGATTTGAACCGAACCGTTTCTCTCCTCGCACCAGGTGTCGCCGGCAGCTCAGTTATTCCCTCCCGGCTCAGAGTCTTTTCACCCCGACGCTCCCCTGCCCTGGGCGCAGGTGGGGGGCAGAGGTGGGGGGGTGCGTAGGGCCTCGGCCCCTTTTCTCTCTCAGTTCCTCTGCCTGGGGAGCTACTAGCCTAGACGCGGAGTCAAGTGTTACCGGGGTCAGGGGCAGCTTCTCCGCTGGCCCCGCTGCCCCCCGGGGACCCGGGCAGGTCCCCCCTGGCCCCCTTGGCCCAGCCCCTCCCAGCGCTGCTTCACCCCAATTGTCCCAGGTATGCAAGTAGCCAGCTCTCCTCTACCCCTACCAGGGCTAGTTGTGTGCACTTGTGCATCTCTCTCTCACACACACACACACGCGCGCGCGCACACACACACACACACACACACCCTCCAGCAGAGGGTGTCAGGGACAGCCCGGACATTGGTGCAGCTCACTGCTTGGCTGGGGGGGGAGTTTCAGAGTCAGGGGGAGTTTCGAGTGCAAGGGGGTAGTTTTGGGGGTGGGGGGAGTTGCGGGGGGAGTTTCGGGGGCTGGGGGGAGTTTTGGGGGCGGAGGGGAATTTTGGGGGCGGGGGTGGGGTTTCAGGGGCGGAGGGGAGTTTTGGGGGCAGGGGCTGGGACTGACACTGTCCCCCTCCCCCTCCCAGACGTACGAGCAGCGCAAGGTGGTGGAGTTCACCTGCCACACGTCCTTCTTCGTCAGCATCGTGGTGGTGCAATGGGCCGATCTGATCATCTGCAAAACCCGGAGAAACTCCGTGTTCCAGCAGGGCATGAAGTGAGACAGGGGCTGCGGGTCTTGAGTGAGGGGCACCGGGAGCCAAGGGCTGGGCTAGCAGGGGGCTGCGGGTCGGGAGTGAGGGGCACCAGCAGAGCTGGGGGGACAGGGATGGGCTGGCAGGGGGCTGTGGGTTGGGAGTGAGGGGCCCCGACAGAGCTGTGGGGGAGCCCAGGGCTGGGCTAGCGGGGGCTGCGGGTCGGGAGTGAGGGGCACCCCGGGTGCTGTTTCATTGTCTCTCTCTTTCAGGAACAAGATCCTGATTTTCGGGCTCTTTGAGGAGACGGCGCTGGCCGCCTTCCTGTCCTACTGCCCCGGCATGGATGTGGCCCTGCGGATGTACCCCCTGAAGTGAGTGCGGGGACGGAGGGACCCAGTGCTGGAAATGGGGGGGGGGCCATGGCCCTGCAATGGTAACCAAAGAAACAGCGCAGAATTCACGTCCCCCGCAGAGTAATAGATTCTGCCCGGAGGCAGCGCTGCAATTGCACCTTTCACCCACCAGGGGCTGCTGCGGCACCCGAAGACGGGGCGATACCTGGTGGGGACGTCCTGGTGGGAGAGGTTCCCTGCAGCCCAGGGGGGGGGGTGGTGGTGTCCCTGGCAGGGGTGGGTCTCTGCAGACCCAGGGGGGTTCCTGGGCAGGGGAGGTACCAGCCCTGGGAGCCAGCAGTAGGGTGCAGCATCCCCCCCGGCAGCTGGCACTAACCCCCCCCCCCCCCGGTTCTGTCCCATCCAGGCCCAGCTGGTGGTTCTGTGCCTTCCCATACAGCTTCCTCATCTTCGTGTACGACGAGATCCGGAAACTCATCCTGCGCCGGAACCCCGGAGGTGGGGGCAGCTCGGGGGGGCGGGTGGGGGGGAGGTAGATGGGGGCTGCAGGGATATGGGGGGAGGGGGAGGGGGAGGGGGAGAGGGAGGGGGGTAAGGAAGATGGGGGATGGGGGGAGAAGCTGGGGGAGGGTGGGGTGATATGTGGGGGGAGGGGCCAAATGGGGGTGTCCTTACCTAGCATTAACCCCCCTCCTCTCTGTCATAGGCTGGGTCGAGAAGGAAACGTACTACTGAGCCCCCCCCACTCCGCTGCCAGCCGCTCCCCCCTCCCGCCACACCAGAGATCACGGGCCTGGGACCGTCCGGAGGAAATGACTCGTCGTCCCCCCCCACAAACACGTGGCTGAGAATGTGAACCTGTCCCTGCCCCCCCCCCCCATCCCCCCACCCACCCGGCCTCGCCTGGGGGTATTTCTTTATTTATTGGTGTCACCAACATCCCCCCACCGCTGGGACTGGACCCAGGACCCCCAGAGCTAAGGGGGGGCTGGAAGCAGTCGGGGAGGGGACAGTCACAGGAGCTACAGATCCCCTCCCCCCTCCCTCCAGGGTGTGTGTTCCCCCCCCCGCCCCGAGCGCGTGGTTCTTTCCCTCAGTACACAAATCCCCCATCTTCCCCCCGCCCCTCCCAGATCTAGACTGCGGGGGGGGGGGCATACTCACATACAGTGCGGGGGTCAGCAGAGCACAGGGGGGGTTGTGGAATAGAACCCAGGTATCCTGATTCCCCCCATCCCCAGCATGCCTGTTCCAAGCCAAGCCAATAGCTTCCCCCTGCCAGTGTTGGGTGCCCCCCCGCCCCCTCCCACCCTGGCTGAGGGGTTGGGGGGTCCTGCTGCTGACCCTTGACCCCAGATTCCAAGTTATGGACCAAGGGAGACCAGGGCCCAGCCGTGTGTGTGTGTGGGGGGTCCCTATGGCTGGGGGGGCGCAGAGGGGTGTGTCCTACCCACCCACCCCCAGTGGCCATGCGGGGTGGGTGTGTTGTGTTCGCTCCACCCCTGCCCCACCCCATGTGTGTGCTGGGGGGGGGCCTGACCCCATCCCCCCCCCCCCATTTGGGGATCGTGTCGTCATGTGACAAAAACAAACTCGATTTAACAAATAAAAACAAAACCAGAACCAGAGCCTGGGCCGGGCGCTGTGGGGGGGTGGGGGCAGGGCTTGGTGGGGGAGATGCGGTGGGGGGGGCAATGTGGGGGGGGCAGGGCTTGGTGGGGGAAATGCGGTGGTTCCAGCAGCGGGGGCTGGCGGGCGGGGGGGTCCCAGCAGCGGGGGCTGGCGGGCGGGGGGTTCCCAGCAGTGGGGGCCGGTGGGGGGGGTCCCAGCAGTGGGGGGCTGGTGGGAGGGGGGGGTCCCAGCAGCGGGGGCTGGCGGGGGGGGGGGTCCCAGCAGCGGGAGCTGGCGGGGGGGGGGGGTCCCAGCAGCGGGAGCTGGCGGGGGGGGGTCCCAGCAGCGGGGGCTGGCGGGGGGGGGGGTCCCAGCAGCGGGGGCTGGTGGGAGGGGGGGTCCCAGCAGCGGGGGCTGGCGGGGGGGGGGGGGTCCCAGCAGCGGGGGCTGGTGGGAGGGGGTCCCAGCAGCGGGGGCTGGCGGGGGGGGTCCCAGCAGCGGGGGCTGGCGGGGGCGGGTCCCAGCAGCGGGGGTTGGCGGGGGGGGGTCCCAGCAGCGGGGGCTGGCGGGGGGGGGTCCCAGCAGCGGGGGCCGGTGGAACTCGCTGCCCTGGATGCGGGGGAGCCGGGACCCCCGACTGAAGGGCAGGTCCGGGGTCACCGGGGGAGGCTGGAGCAGGCCAGGCTGAAAGACTGAGCTGGGGGGGGAGGGGGGGTCAGTCACTGCAGGAGCCCCCCCCCGCCCCGCTCCTCCCAGGCCCCGCCCCCGGCTTCCCCCACCGCAGTGACGGGAGCATTTGGCTCTGATTGGTGCCGGGGGGGGGGGGGGGGTTGTTGTTATGGCAACCAGCGGATGGCTGTTGCCATGGCGACAGAGGATGACTGTTACTGACGTTGCTGGGCAGAGCCTGAGAACGAGGCTGTAGCGCCCCCGCCCCCAGCGCTGGGATAGAACCCAGGCGTCCTGGCTCCCCCCCCCCCCAGAGCCGGCGGGAGGTGGGGGGCTGCTCTCGGGGCCCCCGGCCTGGGGGCTCCCTGCAGGGCTTTGCCAGCGAGACCGGGGGCTGCTGGGGGCCAAAGCGGAGCTGACGGGGGGGTCAGGTCCCCCTGCCCCCCCGCTGGGGTTCGCGCTCCGGCTCCCACACATGGGGCTCGCCCCCCCCATCCCGCAGTGGGAGGCGCCTGGCCCTGGGCCAGTGAGAGGCGCCCCCCCTCGAGGGGGGAGGGGGGTTCGTGGCCCCGTCCCACTGGGGCAGCCCGGGGCTTAGCTGGGTGTGGGGAGCCCGCGCTGGGGTCTGCCCCCACCCTGAACCCACACGCCCCCCCCCCATCCTTGCATCAGGGCCTGGCCCCTGGGCCCCGCCCACCGGCTGGGGGGCCCCTGCTGCCACGGGGCGGGGGGGGCCCTTGGCGCACGGTGAGGGGGCAGCAGCCGCTAGGCTGACCCAGGAGCGCCCCCAGCCTGGCACCTGCAGCCGGGCCCTGCCAGGGCTCTGCCCCCCGACTGCTGGGTGCAGCAGCAACGCCCCGAGTCGCTGCCCACAAACCGGCCGTTCCCCACGGCCTGGGGCGCCCCCCCCCCGGGCTGCCGGGGGTCACCACTGTGCTACGGCCGAGCTCAGTTTGTACAAAATCTGCCTCGTGAAAACTCATGAGCTGCCTGGCACGGGGTGGGGGGGAGTCGGGGTCCTGCACCCCCCACGGCCTGCGATTCCCCGGGACTCTCAGCCAGCCGGGAACACGGGGGGGTTATTAGCCGACAGGAACAGGGTCCAAACCAGAGCTTGTAGGTACAGAAACCAGGACCCCTCAGTCGGGTCCGTCTTGGGGGGCAGGGAGCCCAGAGCCCCGTCTGGGCCCCCTCCATGTCCCCAGCCAGCTCCCAGCCGAACCCCTCCCCCCGCCTTTGTGATTGTGTCACCTGGCCCCAGCCCCCTCCTGGGCGCCGGTATCGTCCCTCCAGTGAAGTCACCCCCGACATCCCCCACCAGCGAGCGCCACTGCAGCCAGTCCCCCGTAAAACTCCCTCGCGACACCCCCGGGTCAATCGTTCCCCCCCCGTCACCCGCTGAACATCAGTGTCCCGGCCCAGCCTGTCTGCGGCGTGACCAGCGTGACGGCCCCGCAGCGCCGGGCGCCAGCCGGGACCCGCCTCCGCTCAGCAGGGGGATGGGTCAAGCCAGGCCCGGCGCCTGCAGCCCAGCCGGGGTCTCCCCCAAAGAGGGGAGGGGGGATGAATACGAGACAGCGGCATCGCTCCCCCGTGGGCGCTGCTCCAGAACACGCTGAACTGCCGGGTGTGACGCAGGGCGGGGGCTTCTTAGCGTTGTGCAGGAACACAGTGCGTGCCTCAGTTTCCCTGTGTGCTGCGTGTGGAACGAGGTGGGGGGGAGGGGGTTTGTAATCCAGGGGACCAGGTGTGACCTCGCCCAGCAGCCGGGACCATGGCCTGGAGATGGGGGGACCCAGCGACTGGTGACTGGGGGGCCCAGCCCAGCTCGGGAGCCAGCCGGTTCTGGCCAGTGGGGGGGGGCTGGACAATGGGCTGAGGAGGGGGCCCAGCGGCCTGTTCACCTGGGACTGAAGACAAAGGGCGGAGGAGGGGCTGTGGGGGAGGGGATATGGGGGACTCAGCTGGAACAGGGGCTGGGCTGGGGACAAGGAGTAACTGGAGCCCATGGGGACGGGGACGGACCCAGCTGGCCGGGGCTGACTGGCCAGGCCTGAGAACTGCCCGGGCTGGGTCCAGACGTTCAATAACCACTGGCTGAAAGTCACTGCAGGGTAGAGATCGCGGGGGGGGGGGGGGGGGCGGCGGCAGGGGGGCCCAGGCTGGAAGGGGCTGAGTGTGAAATCTGCAGCTGGGTGGGGAACCCCCTCCCGTAACAGCCCCAGTTCCGCCCCCCATCCCATAACACCCCCCGGTCTGCCCCCCATCCCATAACACCCCCCAGATCCACCCCCAATCCTGTAACAGCCCCCAGATCCGCCCCCCATCCCGTAACACCCCCAGATCCGCCCCCCATCCCATAACAGCCCCCAGATCTGCCCCCCCATCCCGTAACAGCCCCCAGATCCGCCCCCCATCCCGCAACAGCCCCAGATCCACCCCCCATCCCGTAACAGCCCCCAGATCCGCCCCCCATCCCATAACAGCCCTCGACCTCCGGCTGAGACCCCAAATCCCGGGTTACAGACTCAAGGGACGAGACTCCCATTGACACTAGTTCAAACCGGCCAGTGACCCGGGTCCCGGGGCAGAGGAAGGTGAAACCCCCCCAGGGTCTCTGCCGATCTGTCCTGGGGGGAGAATTCCTTCCTGACCCCAAGTCTGGCGCCCAGTTAGACCCTGGGCATGGGGGCAGGACCCACCAGGCAGACACTGGGGAGAGAAATCACTGGAGTAACTCAGCGCCCTCCCCCTCGAGTGACCCGTCTCCGGCCCTTGGGATTTTTGCTCCAGGAGTCGCCGATGGGCCACACGCCACCGCAGGCCGCCCTGTCGTCCCACCCCCCAGACACGGATCACGCTCAGGCCTGGCGCCAGGTCCATGTTCTGCCCCCACGGCTCCAGAACGTCACTCCCTGATGGGTGAAACCGTCGCCTCATGGCATGTTGTGCTCAAAGTGCTGTACAGGATCTTTTCAAGGGGATTAAGGCAAAACGCCACATTGATTAGTAATACAGGTATCAATCAATACTCTAGCATATGCATATGATATATATCACACTCATGCACACACACACACACAAGCACACTCCGCCTTGTTGTTGTTACCAACTGGTTGCTCCCCTTAACTGCACTGGCCAGGTGAGTTAGATGGGGGAGGGGTGGAGCCGGGCTTCTGCCGATCCGGATCGATGCTCCGGTGGTGACAAGACGAGACCCGGGGTCCCTGCCAGACACCTCACTTCTATAGCAGCTTCCCTCTTATGCAAATCTATCCAGCTACAAAAACAGGGTCTGTGTTCATTGGTCTTTGTGCTGCTTTTCTCTGGGTGTGTCCCAGGCTGCTCAAAGAGGGTGTTACCGAAAGAAGGTGCTTGCTTCTAACCCTCCAAGGCCGTCAATATGTCTGCTCTTCTTTGCCACTTGATTGTCCTTTGATCTGGCTCCCATCCCCTCTCCAACTGTTGCAGTGTCTGGAGGTGGGTGTCTTCCAAGCCTCACTCATTCACACCTCATTCAGTCAATAGGGCAACTGATTACAGAGTGGGGAAGATCTTATCCTACTCCTAGCAAACAGACACATGTTTCTTCTACTTTAACTAGGGGCTAGAACATCTAATACAAAGTTTTCTATATAGGGAATAGAGAGGCACAATGCCAAGTCATATAAATACAAAATAACACAATGCAAGATGCAATGTCATAAAGATAAGATACTTAATACAAAATCACACAATGCAACATCATAAGGATTCATAGAAATACTTAATACAGAGATTTCTCTCTACAGCGAGTCTAAACCTGCGGCCAGTTTCTATCCGTTTGTTCTCTTTGTGAGGAAGTGGGGCCATTCTTAATGTTTCTGCTGAATACTGTGTGTGCCTCAGTTTCCCCTATGCATTTCTTAAGTCTCTAGGTGGGGGGCTCAGGGGGTGGGTGTGATGAACTAGGACTGTTGTTAATGTTTTCCCTGAGTACTGTGTGGGTGCCTCGGTTTCCCTATGCAGTGCTTGAGTATCTAGGTGTGGGACAAGGGTGCATGATTGTTACAGAGGGACCTGGACACAGAGAAGGGCCAACACTCTGTATCCTAGCAACTGATGGCCCCGACCCCTCCCCTGCAAAGGTGAGAGCTAAAGGTGTTGGAACAAAGGGATCAGGTGACCTCCTGGCCCGGGAAGGAGACAAAGGGGGAGGAGGGGCTGGACAGTTTCAGTTTGGAGCTGGCCGGAGAGGAGGGGAGAGGGGCAGACAGGGTCCGGCCTCCCTGCCCCCGTTGGGAGCTGTGGGGTGAAATGCAGGGAGCCCCGAGCTGGGGTCTAAGCTCCCTGCCCCCCGGAAGGGCCCGGCTGAGGGGTCCTGGATGTACTGACAAGCTCTGGTTGGACTGTGTTCCTGGCATCTCTAATAAACCTTCTGTTCTACTGGCTGGCTGAGACCCCCAGTGAATCCGGGGAAGAGGGGTGCAGGACCGGACCTCCCCCACACTCCGTGACAACTGGTGGCATCTAGCCGAGCGTGGGATGTTCTGCACCCCATTGAATGACGCTTCCTGCAGTAAGTAACTGGGGAGCAGTAGAACGAAGAGGGGCTAACGAGGACCAGGCGTGCTGAAGGCTCACAGAGGAGCGGTTTCGGGGAGCGGAGGAGCTACGCTTAACCCCTGGGAGTGTGTGACCAGCGAGAAGGACTGTGCAATGATGGGGTCCCCCTGGGGGCTGCAGTGAGCAGTCCCAGGGGCGGAGGAGCCTGCGGCTTGGCCCTGGGAGAGGGGAAGGATTTTTGCAGTGACAGGGTTCCCCTGGGGTGCCGTGAGTGACCCAGGGGTGGAGGAGCTGCAGCTCGACCCTGGCAAAGAGGCGGTGACCTGGGAGAAGGGCTGGCACACTTGGGGTTCTTCCTGGAAACCATGGGGAGCTAAGAGCACACAGGCCTGCGAACCCACAGCAACTTGGGAGCAGTGAAGTGATGGCATATCGCTTTCTCCTTAAAAGAAGCATTGTAACCCTGTGCAAAAAGAGAGGGATACGCATTGGGAAGTTCACTAAAGCGCAGTTAATCGCGCAGCTGGAGGAAGGGATGACCATTCTAAGGAGCAGATTTCCTGACCCCGATGGGCTACAGCAGGATCTGGGAGCAGCTGGAGTGGTAGCCTGCATCCCCAAGAGTCTGGTCCCCAACCAGACGGGGGTCTTCACGATCGGGTTCCCCAGCAGGGGATCGGAGACGGATGGGACTGGAGCTGAGTCCGAGAGAGCGAAAGGACTGTGAGAGACAGCGAGAGCCCGAGAAAGGGCTACAGGAGAAGCAGCAGCAGCAGCATGAACTGGCGGTGGAGGAACGGAGAGGCATAGGGGACTGGCCGGGGGTGAGTCGGGATGTGGAGGCCCCACCTCACTGCCTTTGAGCAGGCTGCGATTTGAACCAGGGAGACCCTGCGAAAAGCCCCGGGATCTAGCTCCCTTGCTGGGTCCCAAGGCCGTAAACTCCATCAGCCAGATGGGGGGGATGGTGACGGATTTCCACTCCTGGCCCCAACCTGTATGTCTGCATGGACCCTCCTGGGCTCAAGCCCTACGGACCCCCAGTGGGAGGGGAACGTTGATGGTCAATGGAGAGACATTCTTGGGGTGGCGAGATCCCGGGACAGAGAGAACTGTGGTCAGGCCCCGGGTGGTGCACCCCCACCAGATGCTGAGGGGCTGCGTGACCTGGGTGAGGGTCCCAGGGAGGGAACCATTCGCCCTGCCTATGGCCCAGATCCCTGTGCAGACCCAGGAGGGGTTGGGCTGGCTGGTTGTTGGGTTCTCCAGGATATCAGCGGTGAGGTGCTGTTGGGGGGTGACTGTGTATCTTTGGGACAGGATCCAGGCCCTGGCCCTGTAATGGCGAGGATTTGAATTTGAACTCAGGGACCAATTGGCTAAGAGGGAAATGGTCAGTGAAAATGC
Organism: Macrochelys suwanniensis; assembly: GCA_033296515.1. Classification (NCBI taxonomy): domain Eukaryota; kingdom Metazoa; phylum Chordata; order Testudines; family Chelydridae; genus Macrochelys; species Macrochelys suwanniensis. The sequence goes on along the minus strand of JAVFKX010000196.1, from coordinate 2,226 downwards.
AAATGACCTGGCTGGCAGGGGGGAGGAGCTGCCAGGCCCCAGTTACCTGCCTGCCTGTAACCAGACCCCTAGGGCGGGGTGGGACAGAGAGATGCTCCCCACCCCCCTGCACAATGGAGAGGTGGCTCAGGCAATCTGTGATGCAGAGTGCAAAGCAGCGAGCTCGCTGCCTGGCCGCACAGGGACAGCCAGGGCAGCGCTTGAGCACCAGGGGAGCAGAGACCCCAGCTGAGTGGGGGGACACACAGGCAGGGCAGGACAGCTGCCAACCAGGCTTGCCTGGTCCAGAGGTGCGGCCGGGAAGTGATTCCACGGCAGGGAGGAGCCACAGGGACAGGGCTCAGGGGGCCGGTGACCCCAGGCCTGGCCAGTGAGCTGCAGAGGGATCCCGCCTTGGAGAAGCTAAGGGAACTTGCTGGCCACAGCGCTGCAAACCCCCTTGGGGAAGGCTGCAGAGACGGATCCCTGTGGGAGAAGGAATCCCTTGTGCCGGGAATGGGCTCCCCAAGGGGAAGTAGAACTGTGGGGAATCAGGAGGCAGCCGGTGGGGCCCCAAGAAGTATCACCGGCTATTGTACCTGGCCCGGGGTAAGGGAGAAGATCCCTGGAGGTCCCTGCCCATCAGAGAGGAACCTTTCCAGAAGGTGGCTATGGGTAAAGTGGGGGTCCCCAGCAAGGTCCTTACAGACCAGGGATCCGAGGTCATGTCAGCCCTGCTCCGGGGCATGTGGGAGAAAGGTGGGGTCTGGCCCATCTGGGCCTCTGCATATCACCCTCAGTCCCAACGGGCTGGTGGAGAGATTTCAGGGGACCGTGAGGCTGATCCTGAGGACTTGTATAAATCAGCATCCACAGGACTGGGACAAGTACCTGCCCCACCGATGGTAGGGGGACCCCTAGGACCGGTAAGGGACGATTGGGAGGGAGAAGGGGAAGACCCCCTGATGGATCTCTCCCCTGAGATGGGAGCCCGTCCTCCCATCAGGTGTCCCCCATTCAGAGTAACTGGGGAAAAGAGCCCGGAACCTGGAGAGAGAGGCCAAGGACAGGCTGGCTTTAGAGGTGATCCAGTCATTCAGCAGCCCAGGGCTGGCCAAGGTGGAGGCGATCAGAGATGGCCTGTTCCCCAGACCAAGGAACAGGTCCAGGCCTTTAGCGGGATGGCGGGGTACTACCAGAGGTTTGTACCCCCCTTTAGCTCCATAGCTGCCCCCATCACAGAGCTAGGTAAGAAGGGGAAGCCAGATGAGGCAGTCTGGACCGAGCAGGGCCAGAGGGCTCTCTGTGCGCTGAGGAGGCTCTAATCCAGGGGCCAATAGATCGAGTAAACCCAGACCGGGCCAAGCCCTGTACAGTGTTCACCGAAGCCTCAGACACAGGGCTGGGCGTGGTGCTGATGCAGGCCTATGCGAAGCGGGGGAGACACCCCATCGGGTATCTGAGCAAGGAGCTGCTACCCTGGAGGCAGACGGTCAGGCCATAGAGAGGGAATGCCTGGCCATGGGGCAGGCCCTTAAGAAGCAGCAGCCGGATCTATTTGGGTGGCGCTTACGGTCAATAGTCACCACCTTGCCCCGACGTGGCTGCATCCAGGAAAAGGGGCCGATGCCGAGCGGCTGGTGACACAGACACGTGGTCAGAGAGGGAACCAGATCAAGAGGGAGGCTCTTACCAAGAGAGCCCGAATTACAGCCCTCCAGGACTGGAGCGCTGGGAAAAGACCCGATCTCAGCTTGAACCCCAGGGTTTTGGGATGGGAAAAGGGCATGGACCGCATAAACCTTCCCACATGCGGCCCTGCGGGTGCCATCAAGCCTACCCGACCTAAGGGAGCACGTGGAACTGGAACGGCCTGGTGTGACCAGGTTCGAACTTCCCCAGGTCACTGGCTAAAGTGACCCTGCTCAGTTCGGTCTCGAAGGGGGGAGAGATGTGACGAACTAGGACTGTTGTTAATGTTTTCCCTGAGTACTGTGTGGGTGCCTCAGTTTCCCTATGTAGTGCTTGAGTATCTAGGTGGTGGGACAAGGGTGCATGAGTGTTACAGAGGGGCCTGGACACAGAGAATGGCCGACACTCTGTCCTCTTAGCAACTGATGGCCCCGGCCCCTCCCCTGCAAAGGTGAGAGCTGATGGAACAAAGGGATCAGGTGACCTCCTGGCCCGGGAAGGAGACAAAGGAGAGGGGAGGGGCTGGAGAGTTTGGTTTGGAGCTGGCCGGGGAGA
>JAVFKX010000195.1:0-41520 GCA_033296515.1 Macrochelys suwanniensis | reverse complement strand
TCCAGCCCATACTTCTTTAACTTGCTGGCAAGAATACTGTGGGAGACTCTATCAAAAGCTTTGCTAAAATCCAAGAAATAGCACATCCACTGCTTTCCCCTCATCCACAGAACCAGTTATCTCATCATAGAAGGCAATTAGGTTAGTCAGGCATGACTTGCCCTTGGTGAATCCATGCTGACTGTTCCTGATCACTTTCCCCTCCTTTAAGTGGTTCAGAATTGATTGCTTGAGGACCTGTTCCATGATTTTTCCAGGGACTGAGGTGAGACTGACTGGCCTGTAGTTCCCCGGATCTTCCTTCTTCCCTTTTTTAAAGATGGGCACTACATTAGCTTTTTTCCAGTCATCCGGGACCTCCCCCGATTGCCATGATTTGTCAAAGATAATGGCCAATGGCTCTGTAATCACATCGGCCAACTCGTTTAGCACCCTCGGATGCAGTGCATCCGGGTCCATGGACTGGTGCTCGTCCAGCTTTTCTAAATAGTCCCGAACTACTTCTTTCTCCACAGAGGGCTGGTCACCTCCTCCCCATACCGTGCTGCGGAGTGCAGCCGCCTGGGAGCTGACCTTGTCTGTGAAGACAGAGGCAAAAAAAGCATTGAGTACGCTAGCTTTCTCCACATCCTCTGTCACTAGGTTCCCTCCCTCATTCAGCAAGGGGCCCACACTTTCCTTGACTTTCTTCTTGTTGCTAACATACCTGAAGAAACCCTTCTTGTTACTCCTAACATCTCCGGCTAGCTGCAACTCCAAGTGTGATTTGGCCTTCCTAATTTCACTCCTGCATGCCTGAGCGATATTTTTATACTCCTCCCTGGTCATTTGTCCAATCTTCCACTTCTTGTAAGCTGCTTTTTTGTGTTTAAGATGAGCAAGGATTTCACTGTTAAGCCAAGCTGGTCGCCTGCCATATTTACTTTTCTTTCTACACATCGGGGTGGTTTGTTCCTGCAACCTCAATAAGGATTCTTTAAAATACAGCCAGCTTTCCTCGACTCCTTTCCCCCTCATGTTATTCTCCCAGGGGACCATGCCCATCAGTTCCCTGAGGGAGTCAAAGTCTGCTTTTCTGAAGTCCAGGGTCTCTGTTCTACTGCTCTCCTTTCTTCCTTGTGTCAGGATCCTGAACTCTATCATCTCATGGTCACTGCCTCCCAGGTTTCCATCCACTATTGCTTCCTCTACTATTTCTTCCCTTTTTGTGAGCAGCAGGTCAAGAAGGGGGGGAGGGATAGCTCAGTGGTTTGAGCATTGGCCTGGTAAACCCAGGGTTGTGAGTTCAATCCTTGAGGGGGCCATTTAGGGATCTGGGGCAAAAATTGGAGATTGGTCCTGCTTTGAGCAGGGGGTTGGCCTAGATGACCTCCTAAGGTCCCTTCCAACCCTGATATTCTATGATTCTAAGAGCTTTTCCCCTAGTTGGTTCCTCCAGCACTTGCACCAGGAAATTGTCCCCTACACTTTCCAAAAACTTCCTGGATTGTCTGTGCACTGCTGTATTGCTCTCCCAGCAGATATCGGGGTGATTAAAGTCACCATGAGAACCAGGGCCTGTGATCTAGTAACTTCTGTTAGTTGCTGGAAGAAAGCCTCGTCCGCCTCGTCCCCCTGGTCTGGTGGTCTGTAGCAGATTCCCACCATGACATTACCCTTGTTGCTCGCACTTCTAAATTTAATCCAGAGACTCTCAGGTTTTTCTGCAGTTTCATACTGGAGTCTGAGCAGTCATACTTCTCTCTTACATACAACGCAACTCCCCCACCTTTTCTGCCCTGCCTATCCTTCCTGAACAGTTTATATCCATCCATGACAGTACTCCAATCATGTGAGTTATCCTATCAAGTCTCTGTTATTCCAATTACATCATAATTCCTTGACTGTGCCAGGACTTCCAGTTCTCCCTGCTTGTTCCCCAGGCTTCTTGCATTTGTGTATAGGCATTTAAGATAACTCACTGATCATCCTGCTGTCCCAGTATGGGGCAGGAGCCCTCCCCTCTTACATTCACCTGCTTGTGTTTCCTCCCGGTATCCCACTTCCCCACTTACCTCAGGGCTTTGGTCTCCTTCCCCCGGTGAACCTAGTTTAAAGCCCTCCTCACTAGGTTAGCCAGCCTGCTTGCAAAGATGCTCTTCCCTCTCTTCGTTAGGTGGAGCCCGTCTCTGCCTAGCACTCCTTCCTCTTGGAACACCATCCCATGGTCAAAGAATCCAAACCCTTCTCTCCGACACCATCTGCGTAGCCATTTGTTGACTTCCACGATTCGACGGTCTCTACCCCGGCCTTTTCCTGCCACAGGGAGGATAGACGAGAACACCACTTGCGCCTCAAACTCCTTTATCCTTCTTCCCAGAGCCATGTAGTCTGCAGTGATATGCTCAAGGTCATTCTTGGCAGTATCATTGGTGCCCACGTGGAGAAGCAGGAAGGGGTAGCGATCTGAGGACTTGATGAGTCTTGGCAGTCTCTCCGTCACATCATGAATCCTAGCCCCTGGCAAGCAGCACACCTCTCGGTTTTCCCGGTCAGGGCGGCAGATAGATGACTCAGTCCCCCTGAGGAGAGAGTCCCCGACCACCACCACTCTCCTCCTCCTCTTGGGAGTGGTGGTCGTGGAACCCCCATCCCTAGGACGGTGCATCTCATGCCTTCCAATCAGTGGAGTCTCCTTCTGCTCTGTTCCCTCAGATGTATCATCCACTCCACTCTCTGCACTAGTGCCTGTGGAGAGAACATGAAAATGGTTGCTCATCTGAATCGGCGTTTTATGGTACATGGACTTTTCTGGTACTCTTTCCTCTTCTGGAGGTCACATGCTGCCAATTATCCTCACTGGCCTTCTGTCCCCGCTGCGTAGCCTGCTCTGAATCTTCAGAACATTGTGCCTGCTGAAGCCTATCCTGACGTCTATCCAGGAAATCCTCATTTTCTCTTATGGAACGCAGGGTTGATACTCTTTTGTCCAGACCTTGAATCTTTTCTTCCACTATGGAGAGCAGCTTGCACTTTGTACAGACAAAGTCGCTTCTATCCTGTGGAAGAAAGACAAACATGGCACATCCTGTGCAGGTCACAACAGCGGATCACTCAGCATCCATAGTCTCGTCCTTCTAAGAGCTTCCTCACCTGTGGCAGAAGCTACTCAGAGAAACCTGCAAGAGGAAAGCCTCAGTAGGCTCTCTCTCCAGGCAAACTTTCTATTAGCCTCTCTGCTGTTCGCTGCTCTTGTACATGTGCATCTTGTACTGCCCAGCACCCTCCTGAACAATACAAGCTCATATAAAGTCCACTTATGAATAGAAAATGATGTGCACAAATCTTATCTCAGATGCATTTCCCAAACACTTCAATCCAAACACACTGGTTTAGATAAAACAACAAAACATCTTAACTACAGAAAGATGGATTTTAAGTGACTATAAGTAATGAGGCATAAAAGTCAGTATTTGTTACAGCGAAATAAAAGGTAAAACATAACTAACGCCTAACATAACAAACTAAGTGAATACAAAACAAAGGTGTCTCTCACAACAGGTTCCAGCAGTCTTACTGGACAAACCTCTCTCCTGCTGAAGAGTGGCCACTGAATCAGGGGGTGATCTATTTGATCTAGACACCTGGCTGAGGCATTGGCTAGCCTTCTATCTTGGGGAACTTGTTTGTGACTGCCCTCCAGAACATGTTGGAATGTCTTGGTAAGATCATATAGTGCAATCTTATGTACAGTATTGCCACACATTTATCAGTAATGATCAGCAAATCATGAGTTTTCAAATGATAAATTTTGTACAAAGCACTCCGTGTAAGGTATCATAGTCTTGTAAAAGGAGTGAACATAGGGGTAGAGATCATCACACTCCCCCAAACAAACTTAACTCTGCCTCATGGTTTGCCAGGGCTCCCATCTCCCCAGCCCATGGCAGGAGCAGGGTCCTGTGGGGCAAGGCCAGGAACAGAACTGAGGCAGGCTGGCAGGGGTTTGCCATGGACATAGTCCCACTCTACTCTCTCTAGTGCTGCCCACAGGCCTGGCTGCCAAAGGCAGGCACCATCTGTGTCTGTGCAGCACTTGGTGCAGTGAGGCCCCTACCCCTGACTGGACTCCAGGGTGGTTCCCCGGCAAAACCAGAGCCTTGCTGTGTGTCCATTCCCCCTGCCCTGTCCCTGGGGAGGGATCAGCAGCATAGCACCATGAACAGGGAAGCCAAACTGTCTCTATCCTTCCTCCCACAGCATGTCCATCACTGTTGCACCTGGTTATATCAGGCACCTGTCCTCAGCTCAGTCAGTAATGAGTCTCTCCTGCCCTCCCTGTGGGCCCCAGGGACCTCTCTAGTCCCCCTCCCCCCACCACACAGGCACCTGTTCAGTCCAACAGCCCCAGAATGAGACTCTGCTGTGCTCCCCCCATACTCCCTGCACCTGAGACCATAGTGTGCTCTCCTCCCCCATGCCCTCAACTGCCAGAGACCCAATTTTCCCTCCCCCATACTCCCTGCACCCAAGTGAGATCCCACTGTACTTCTCCCCCCCATACCCAGCATCCCCTACACCCCAGAGTGAGACCCTACCATGCTCCCCTTCTACCCATACCCAGGGCCCCCATTTATCCCCCTCAATTTTAGAGATCAAACTGAGGGAGGGGTCTGGTCCTGGCCTTGCCCCCTATTGGGCATCTGCCAATAAGCCAGCCCTATGTGTCCGCCATCTCCCCCTAAACTGTTCATGGGGAGGGAGGGGGTCCCTGCTGACCCATTCACCCTCAGGGTGCTCAGCCTGCCTAGGAGCAGGGCAGTGGGATGGGGAGGTGGGAGGATTATCCCAGCCCCAATTTACTAGCCTACAGGAGTCCCTCTCCCCTCCTATCCCGAGGGGATTGCCTTGAGATAGGGCGGGATGGGCCTGATCTCCCCCCCCCCAATGCCCCTATCCCTGCTGTATGTGCCCCCCCACCCCTTCCCCCCTGTTCTTCCATCCCTGCTGTGTGCACCCACATCCCCCAGAACCCTGCTGTGTGTGCCTGTGTCCCCCATCCCATCCCCCCTGTGCTCCCATCCCTGCTGTGCGTGCTCCCATGTCATAGAATCTTAGAATATCAGGGTTGGAAGAGACCTCAAGAGGTCATCTAGTCCAACCCCCTGCTCAAAGCAGGTCCAACACCAACTAAATCATCCCAGCCAGGGCTTTGTCAAGCCAGGCCTTAAAAACCTCTTAGGATGGAGATTCCACCACCTCCCTAGGGAACCCATTCCAGTGCTTCACCACCCTCCTAGTGAAATAGTGTTTCCTAATATCCAACCCCCACTGCAACTTGAGACCATTGCTTTTTGTTCTGTCATCTGCCACCACTGAGAACAGCCTAGCCCCATCCTCTTTGGAGCCCCCCTTCAGGTAGTTGAAGGCTGCTATCAAATCCCCCTCACTCTTCTCTTCTGCAAACTAAATAACCCCAGTTCCCGCAGCTCCTCCTCGTAAGTCATGTGCCCCAGCCCCCCTAAATAATCCACTGGACTCTCTCCAATTTGTCCACATACCTTCTGGAGTGGGGGGACCAAAGCTGGATGCAATACTCCAGGTGTGTCCTCACCAGTGCTGAATAGAGGAGAATAATCACTTCCCCAGATCTGCTAGCAATGCTCCAACTAATACAGCCCAATATGCTGTTGGCCTTCTTGGCAACAAGGGCACACTGCTGACACATATCCAGCTTCTCCATCCACTGTAATCCCCGGGGTCCTTTTCTGCAGAACTGTTGCTTAGCCAGTCAGTCCCCAGCCCGTAGTGGTGCATGGGATTCTTCCGTCCTAAGTGCAGAACTCTTCCTAATCATAGAATCATAGAATCTCAGGGTTGGAAGGGACCTCAGGAGGTCATCTAGTCCAACCCCCTGCTCAAAGCAGGACCAAACCCAATTAGATCATCCCAGCCAGGGCTTTGTCAAGCCTGACCTTAAAAACCTCTAAGGAAGGAGATTCCACCACCTCCCTAGGTAACCCATTCCAGTGCTTCACCACCCTACTAGTGAAAAGTCCAGATCAACCTCATCAGATTGCTTTTGGCCCAATCCTCCAATTTGTCTAGGTCACTCTGGACCCTATCCCTAGTCTCCAGAGTATCTACCTCTCCCCCAGCTTAGTGTTATCTGTGAACTTGCTGAGGGTGCAATCCATCCCATCATCCAGATCACTGATAAAGATGTTGAACAAAACTGACCCCTGGGGTGCTCCACTTGAAACTGGCTGCCAACTAGACATCGAGCCGTTGTCTCCACATCCCTTCCCCTTGTGCTCCCATCCCTGTGTGCACCTCCCATGATGTCCCTCCTGTTGCTGCTGTGTGCCCCCCTCCCCCGTGTCCCATCCCTGCTGTGTGCGGACGCCATGTCCCCCCCATCCCTTCCCCCACTCGTGCTCCCATCTCCGCTGTTTGTGCCCCACATGTTCCCCACCCCTTCCCCCCTGTGCTCCCAGCCCTGCTGTGTGTGCCCCCATCCCTTCCGGCCGTGCTCCCAGCCCGTGTCCCCTACCCCCCGTGCTGTGTGCCCGCGTCCTTTCAGCCCGTGCCCCCCAGCTGCGCCACTTCCCCAACTCACTCTCCCCGCGGCGCTGTGCTTGCCCGTTTAAGGCGAAGCGAAAGCAGCGTTCCCATTGGCTGCCGGCCCCTCGATTGTGTTGGGGGAAGCGGGGCGGAGCCTCAGGACCCCCGCAGGGTTCTCGGCCTCAGGTGACGGGTCCTGGTGCCGATCGCAGCCGCTGCGCCTGGAAGCCGCCCCCGCCCCTGGTATCGTCTCCCCCTCCCCACAGCTGGGAGCGCAGGAAGGGGAACCCCGAGCCCCTCTCTGCGGACGGAGGGGGAGCGGCTGTGGTTTGGGGTTGGCACCCAGGACTCCTGGGTTCTATCCTTTCCTCGCCTTGGGAGGGGTCTAGGGGTTACAGGGGAGGGGGCTGGCTTGGCAGCCAGGACTCCTGGGTTCTATGCTGGCTCTGGGAGGGGAGCGGGGTCTAGGGGTTAGAGCAGAGTGTAGCTCAGGGTAGTTAAGTGTAATGGTCATTAGTTTTGCCACATTGGGGCATCTCCCTCAGGGGCAGGCCCAGACCTCCTTTCCACACTGACCAACCTTCCCGCTCCCCTGCAGCTAGGAGCCATGGGCAGGAAGCGGCTTATCACCGACTCCTTCCAGGTGGTGAAGAGGCAGCGGCAGGACCCTGACACCAAGGAGGGGACCCTACAGCCAGGTGAATGCCTGGCCCATGGAGGGGCAGCGCCCCCAGAAGATGGGCTCATACCCCAGCCTGGCACAGCTGGGGCCCTGGATGGCACAGATGGATCTCAGGATGCGGGTAGAGCAGGGATTGGGGGGTGGCATGGGGTTGGGGTGGGTGTGGAGCCATCTCAGAATCTTAGGGATTCAGAGGGGGCAGAACTAGGGTTGTCAACGGTCTACTCACACAAAACCAAACACCCATGCCCCACCCCTCCTCCGAGGCCCTGCCCCCCGCTCACTTCATCCCCCTTCCCACTCTCACTCACTCATTTTCACCGGGCTGGTTCAGGGGGGTGAGGGCTCCGGCTGGGGTGCGGGCTCAGGGGTGGGGCCAGAAATGAGTTGAGGGTGTGGGAGGGGGCTCCAGGCTGAGGCAGTAGGTTGGGATGCGAGAGGGGGTGAGGGCTCCGGCTGGGGGTGTGGGCTTTGGGGTGGGGCTGGGGATGAGGTGCAGGAGGGTGCTCTGGGCTGGGACCAAGGGGTTCAGAGGGTGGGAGGGGAATCAAGGCTGGGGTAGGGGGTTGGGGTCTTGGAGGGGATCAGGGGTGCAGGCTCTGGGCAACGCTTACCTCAAGCAGCTCCCAGAAGCAGCAGCATATCCCCCCTCTGGTTCCTATACTTTGCGCCCTGTCCTGTGCACAGGCACGCACCGCCCCCACAGCTCCCATTGGCCGCAGTTCCCAGGTAATGGGAGCTGCGGCGGGGTGGGTGGGGTGCTTGGGATGTGGGCAGTGTGCAGAGCCCCCTGGTTGCCCCTACGCGTAGGAGCCGGAGGGGGAACATGTCACTGCTTCCGGGAGCCACATAGCGTGGAGGCTAGCAGGTAGCCTGCCAGCCCCGCTGCGTGGTGCCACCAACCGGACAATTAACGGCCCAGTCAGTGGTGCTGACTGGAGCCGCCAGGACCCCTTTTCGACTGGGTGTTCCAGTTGAAAACCGGACACCTGGTTACCCTAGGCAGAACCACTTCAATAGCTGCAGGGTACGGGGGGTGGAGATGTTTTGGGAGGTGCAAGGGAGTGGAGCTGTCTCAGCTGCTGGGAGAGTGCAGGGGCCGAAGCTGTCTCAGGGGCCACTGGGGGGTACAGAGGCGGAGCAATCTTGGGGTGGGGGATGAAGGGGCAGATCTGTCTCGGGTTGGGCCCGTGAGTACTCTGCTCTGTTCCTGTGCTGCTCACTATCCCCACCCCCACCCCCCCAAGTGATCAAGCCAGGGGTGCGGACTGGAGCCTGTCTCAGCCTCCCAGCTTGAGGTGGCTCGGTGGCTGAGACCGAGTGGGCTGCGCTCTCAGAGCTGGGGCTGGGTTCAATCCTGGGGGGGGGCGACATTGTCCCTGCAACATACCCCACCCTCTGGGTTGGGGGAGAGCCAGGGGTCAGTCCCTGCAACATACCCCACTCTCTGAGTTGGGGGAAAGCCAGGGGTCAGGGCCGCTGGGACGAGGGAGATGGACAGATCTGGAGCCCTGGACAGACCCATAATAACCATTGTCACTCAACCTCTCCCTGGCCATTGAGAGCTGGGCCAGCCGCTATTACAGGCCTGTGTTCTCAAGCCATGCCCCCTCCGGCTCAGCCCTCGGGGGAGCTACTGGGTCCGGGGGTTCCTGGCTTGCACTGTGGGGGCGGGGAATGCTGGGGGGCCTGGGCCTATTTTCACAGCAATGCTGATCTGTCTGTCTGTCCCCATCTGCTGCTCAGAGGCGGTGCCGGTCCCAGCTGATGTCCCCGCAGGTGGCTCCCTGCACCCGGCCCAGCTGAAGATGCTCAAACAATTCGACCTCAGCTGGGAGTATGGACCCTGCACTGGTGAGAGCCCCACACTCTCCATCCTGAACCTGTGAGAGCCCTGCTCCCTTCCCCCCACCAGTGAGAGCCCCCCCCCACCCCCACTGATGAGATCTCCTTGTGCCCCACAGGTGAAAGCCTTGCCCCATTCTCCCACCACACCAGTGACTGCCTCGCCCCCTCCGTCCTGAACCAGTGAGAACCCTGCCCCTTCCATCCTGAACTGATGTGAGCCCCACCCCGTCCACCTGAACCAATGTGTGTCCCTACCCTTTCCCCTCCCTCCGGTGACAGCCTTGCCCCTTTTCGCCCCACACTGGTGATAGCCCCGCCTCCTTCCCTCCCCCCACACACTCGTGAGAGTTCCACCCCCTATCTCTGCACTGAGAGAGCTCTGCCCTGACCCCACTCTGGTGTGGACCACACAGGGCCTCCCCATGAGGCCAGCCAGCTCCTGCTGAGGGGTTGCCAGGCCAGCTCACTGCTTGGCCCCTTTTGGGGCAGCATGGGGGGAAGCCACTGGATCATCCTAGTCACCCTGTCCCATAGGACCTTGCCCACTGGGGCTGCTCCCTTCCCCATCCCCAGGTGGCCAACGGGGCCATACACTGGGGGATGCGGTGATGGGAGCCTGGGCCAGTGGGAAATGAATGCCACACCACAGCGCTGGGGGCCTGAACTCGGGGGTAGGACTATGCCCTAGAGGGGAAAGGCCCTATGTCCTATTCTCTGCCCTCCTAAGCCAACCAGCCCCCCTGGCCTGATCAGAGCCAGCACCCCCTATAGGGGAAGGCCCCACATCCCCTTCCATCACAAATCCACAGGGTGGGCACTACACCCCAGCTTTGAAACAGTCTCTTGCAGGATGCCCATCAATGTGCCTGACTCCTAAGGGGTCCCACGCTTCCTCAAGGACCTGCCACACAACCTTGGTGCCTCCGAGACGCTAGGCTCTGGGCTCCTGCTTTGCACCATGAGCTCTGCCCAGCAAGTCCAACTGAGCCAGATGCCTGGTCAGAGACTGTCCCCCTCTCCAGGGCCCCGGGCACCCCAGCCAGTGACACTGGGCAGCTTTTCCAACCAGAGCAGGGTTCGTTAGCCAGTTGGCACACAGCACGTGGAGTCCTCAGGGCAGCGCAGAGAAGCAAAGGTCACAGAGCCTAGTCAAGCTGCGGTGGAATCCCATTTGGCTCTGGCTCCCCAAAGGCTGGCTCTTAGCCCAGCTGCCTGGCCCGTCAGTCCAATGCCAGAGCTGTGCTGAATTCCTGGGCTCTGCCTGCCGGAAAGCAGGTGTCAAGTGCTCAGTCCTTGGGATGCCTGTTGTCTTTCCAAACCCCCAATGGACATGGGCCAGGCCTTTCATGGTGGCACCCAAACGCCATGTTTCCTCTTTTTGGTTCACTTGTCTGGGGATCCCTGGGGGGAAGGGAGGAGCTACAGCTTCCCCCCAGTGACCCCCATTTTCTCAGGGCTGCCCTCCCAATCAAAATTGGGGGTGGGGTGGGGGGGGAAGCACTCCCATCCACCCTGACCTGGGCTGAACCTATTCTGCCTTGTTAAAATGAAGCTCTTTAGGAAAGGATCTATGCAGCATCTGGCATAATGGGGGCCCTGATCTTGGTCAGGCTCTGTGCAGTGCCTGGGACAATGTGTGGGGGGCCTTGGTCAGGATTTGTGCAGCACGCGGAACAATGGGGAGCCCTGATCTTGGTCGGCATCTGTGCAGCGCTGGCACAATGGGGGTGTACCTGGGCCTTCAGCTGTCCATGCCCCCTTACCACCACCACCCCCATTAACCTTTCACTCTCTTGTTGGCAGGGATCACCCGGCTGCAGCGCTGGGAGCGGGCCAAGTCCCTGGGGCTGAGCCCCCCTCTCACAGTGTGGGAGACACTGATGGAGCATGAGGGAGACCCCAGCTTCATGCACTGGTTGGTTTGGGGTTTAGCCCTTTTCCAGGGGGCTGTGGGGCATCTGCAGATGTGTGTGTGGTGCTTTCCCAGCTGCTGCTCAGCAGCGTCATCACCCTGGGATAGTAAATCTCCCCGAAATGAGCCCTGCTCTGTGTGGGTGGAGAATGTGATAAGTCTCCTGGGTGTATCAGCTGGAACTCAGCCCCCACCCCCTTTGCTCCGAGCAGCTTGGCTTGGAAGGAGCTTTGTGCATAGATCTGAGGGACAAGGGGGCTCTACAAATGGTCATTGCAGATCTAGGATCAGAGGGGTAGCGGTGTTAGTCTGGATTTGTAGAAGTGACAGAGTCCTGTGGCACCTTATAGACTAACAGACGTAGGGGAGCATAAGCTTTCGTGGGTGAATACCCACTTCTTCAGATGCATCTGAAGAAGTAGGTATTCACCCACGAAAGCTTATGCTCCACTACGTCTGTTAGAGTCCTGTGGCACCTTATAGACTTTGTCGCTTCTGCAGATCTAGGGCATCTCCACACCCCGTTGCAAGCTCAGGATCTGCTCCCCCCAATTCCCAGTGGAGAAACGAATCCTCTTCCCTCACAGTTGTGAAGCAATGCTCCCACTGCAGTGACACCTGCTGGAGTATGCAGAGAGCCTAGACCCAAAGCTCCCACATAGGAGAGCTGCCCCAGCACCTCAGTGGGGTATTAATCCTGAAACCTGTTGAGGGTGATTCAAAGGTCTGTACAGTTGGTGCCCGCACTGACTGTGAGGAGAGAGCCCTCCCCCCCCCGAGCCCCTCACCCTGCAGCACAGCGCTCCCTAGTGCTGCACTAGAGCATTGGTGCCAGCAGTGACTATGAGGGGAGAGTGCCACCAGCTGAGCCCTGTTCCATGCAGCCCTTGGGGTTTCCTGGAAGTTCTCCCAGCTGGTGACTGCCCCCTCCCAGCCCTGCCTTGGGGCTTGGCTCTGAGGGCTGGGCAAAGAAAAGGAAGAAATGAAGGGATTTGAAGGGAGAGTGAGAGATCTGGGCCCCCTCCCCCTTGCTGCAGGCTGGCCATCCCTGAAAGTCAATAGTCTTGGGACCCAGCCGGATCATTTCCCTAAGTCAACCATAAAATTGTGTCTCCTGCAGACCCGCCACAGCGGTGCTGCAGAGAACCAGCTGCATTCCAGGCCTTCCAGCCCTGGGTGGGCCCAGTGGAGAGAGTGGGAGGGGCAGGATGCAGAACCAGGTATCCTGGGGAGTAACTACATTCTCTTTGCCTTTCTCTGCAGCCTCTGGCATGACTACCCACTCTGAGATGAGGCATGGCTGGCCGCACCATACAGCGAGGAAGGGGGAATCATGCTGTCGCCCAGACCCCATGGCACTTTACTCTGGTTCCTGATTGGAAAATAGCTCTGTGCTTATATTAAAAAAGGGTGTGGGGGGTGTTCCTCTGGCGATTGGGGTATGGGGTGCCCAGGGCTCACATTGGATGGGCAAGCCCAGGTCCTGGCAACCCTAGACCAAACCGTGCTTTCTCCCATCAGCTGCAGTGGTCTGTATTCCACATTAAAGGGCCTGTTTGAGAACCTCTGAGGCCTGGTGAATTCTAGACCCTGGAGCAAGGCAGATGCAGAAGGGCCATGTGCCACGGCATGAGTGGGTGGCACATGGGCAGTATCTCTTCTGAAAAGCCTGGGTGCTGTGGGGAAACAGCTCTCCGATTTCAGTGCGGACACAGTCCCTCAAGGGATGGGCGGGACAAGCAGCTGCCTTTGGGGCCCTCATGCCCTCTAGTTCTCTCTGCTCCAAAACACTGAGGCTTGTAGCTGGTCTGGACCCTTATGTCCAGCTAGCCTTGTGCTCTAGAACCCCCTAGTATCCAACTAGAGCTGCCCCATTGGAACCATGGTGTCTCCTCATGTTCACTCACCTTGTGTTGTCGATTGCGTAGGCAGTCTAGAACCATGGCATGCATTCTAGAAGCCAATCACAGTCAGCTAGGGCATGTTCTAAAGTGATTGTGTAACCAAATAAGGCATGTGATCTAGAGCCATTCGGCTATGCCATCTGCTCTGTAACACCATCTTGCTAATACACATATTCTAGATCCATTTGGCACCAGGCTTGCCGAGCTGTTGCTAATCAGTTCCAGAAGCAGATTTTTCTCTATCCAAGGCACCAGGTTCAGAACATCAGTGCACCTGTCTGGTCTAGAACATTTTCCTGTGTGGATCAGCTCCAGCACACAGCTGTTCAGCTCTACCGCCTGCGAGTCTAGAACCACACCGTGGTGTTTTGTGAGAGCCGTTGTGGGCCCTGAGCATGACTAAATCATGGCCTGGGGTGTCTGGCCTTATAGGAGTGACAGCCCACCCAGCAGCTGCAGGTGTAATTGTGTGATTTCTCCACACGCAGGGGCAAGTAAACCCCTGCCCCACTCACAGGCCAGCAGGAACCCCCAGAGAAGTAGTGCTCATCAGCCCAGGCAACTCAGCCTGGAGCAGCCCAAACCTCACAGTGCACAAAGAGCACTGTGAGGTTTGGGCTCATCCAGTGGTGCAGAGTGGGCCTGGGGGCCTTTTCCCTTGGCTCTGGACCCAGGGTGAGGGACTGGCTGGCTCTGGGGAATGGGAGATGGAGCCTTTCCCCGCTGGGGACCCGGACTGTGCCTGCAGGGCATAGCACATGGAGGGCCCCCTGTGCCAGCCCTGGCCTTGCCCAGTGCAGCTCCATGGGCTGAGCCGGGCTGAAGCTAGTGCAGTCTGAGTGCCTGTCTCCCTCCAGGGCCAGGCTGGACACTCTGGGGTTAAACATTTACCATGTACCCTCTCCCCCAACCTCTACCCTCTGCACCATGGGGAAACTGAGACACCAACCAGGAAGGGGGCTGCCCCCCTCCACCCAGGTCTGCCTCCCCAGGCCTGCCAGTCCCCTAGGCAGTCCCTTAGCTTGTGGTGGGTGGTGGGGAGGCGTGAGGGAGGAAGGAACTTCAGAGCTGGGTGAGGGGGAAGGGGAGTAGAAGGACCCAACACCCCAGCATGGGCGGCTCAGACAGTGTAGGGGCAAGGGACCCCTGGAGGGGGACAGGGGTTTGGACGTTGCCAACCCCAGCAGGGAGCTGTCTCCCTAGCCCTCAGGGCTCAGAGCTGGGTGGCTGCTGGCCATGGGCCCATGTGGGGAGCCAGCGGCTGCAGCACCTCAGTGGGGCTGAATCTGACCAGAGCGGTTGTGTCAGCAAAGGGCAGGGGCAACCCCAGAGAGCCATGCAAGGAAACCAGAGCAACCCATCCTCCTGGGGCCAGGCCAGGCCCAGCAACACCACCTGGTGCTGCCTGCCCACCTGCCACACCCTGCTCCCTGCAGCGCCCTCTGCTGGGACAGGCTGGGACTGGTGTAGCTGGGAGCACCCCCCCCACAGCCAGTGCTCCTGTCCCACTCCTTGCAGCGCCTCCTGCTTGGAGCCACATTCCCATGAGGCAGGGCAGCTATCACAAGTCAACTACTGAGATTAGTTCCTTGTATGCCCCCCACCCCTGGGCCTGGGGGCCTATCAAACCACCTGGGGCTAATGGTTCCCAAGGGGGCAGGTGTGGGGCTTCACTCTGGCAGGTGACTCTGCTGCTGCCTGGGGGCCCAGGAGCAGGGTTGAGACATGGGGCAGGGGCTGGCTGAGACTAAGGGGAGAGCCCGGGTTAATCGCTGGCAGACCCCCCGGCTGGCCCACTGCCTTAGCAGCACTTTAATGCCTTCCGGTGGGCGAGCAGGGGAGGGCAGGTGTCTCTGGCTGCTCCCTGCTGGCCCATCCCACCCCCACCCCATTTTCCCCTGCAAGGAGAGATCTGAGGCATTGGCCAGTCCCACATGCTGGTGGTTTAATACAGCTCCCACTGTCACTGTCCAAACAGAGCCACGACCTGCCAGCATCCCCCTGCCCCCATGGGCATCCCTCCAGCCCCCCTTTACTGGAGGTGCATAGGGGAATCCCCAGCACTGAGAGATCCCCTTCTCCATGGGTGCTACAGGGGAATCCCGCTCTGAGCCACCCCATTCCCATGTCAATGGGGGCTAAAGCGATCCCCAGCTCTGAGGAGCCCTCCCATTTCACTGTCTAGGGATGCCCAGCTATGAGCCCCCCAATTCCACCTTCTCTGTGGATCCATCAGCCTCCCTGCTCTAGGGCTGTACAGAGCGCTCGCTGTAGCCCTGCATGTCCGTCCAGGTGCTTCTGGGCTCGTGGTGGTGGGGGGTCGCCATCCAGGCAATGAAGATGTCCGAGTCCCTGCCATCCTCTCTTCTCCGCAGGTAGGCGGTGTCCGGACATCCTCGCGCAACATGGTGAGGCCCACTAGCTGTGGCCCTTGCTGTGTGGGGGGCGGCAGACAGCCTGCAGGGCCTGCTCGGGGAGGCGCGAGGGCTGGGTCAGGATGGCCGTGAGCTTGCTGAGCTGCAGGAGGGAGCTGGAGATAGCTGGGGGTGGGGTGAGGGGGAGGGAGATATTAGCACCAGCTCCAGATGGAAGCCGCCCGCCCACATCCTTATCCCAAGCCCATCGGCCTTTAGAGCCCTGAGCTGGGCATGGCAGGACAGGCAAAGGAGGCGGCTCAGAAAGCCCTGCCCAGTGATCAGGTTGTGGGGGAATGCCCGGGGGTGACTGGGGAGTGGGGGTGACATTGAATCCAGGGCAGGCACATGCCAAAGCAACCAGTGATTCTAGAGCCAACCTCATTTGGGGTTTGGAACCCAACTGTGGGGGTCTGATTCAGAAAGGGTTGGGCTAGGGGAGTGGTGTCTAATGGGTAGAGTGGGAAGGGAAGCTGGGAGCCAGGACTCCTGGGTTCTAGACCCAGCTCTGGAAGGGGAGTGGGGTCTAGTGGTTAGAGCAGGGGGTGTCTAGGAGCCAGGACTCCTGGGTTCTATCCCTATCTCCACCACTTATTGGCTCTGATGTGGGTTACTACATCCTCTCTGAGTGCCCTGTGGATAAGGACACCCCCGTCAGGCAGGAAGGATGAATGAGTGACCATCTCTGAGAGCTCAGGGGGCCCTAACTCAGGAGACGGGGTTTTCCTGGAGGCCGAGGGGGATCACAGAAGCTCCTTAAGAGGCTGGAATCCCTTTTCCCCAGAGTGGGGCCCTTCTCCCTGAGCTGCTGGGGGTGTGGGGACGTTTGGGCCTGGTGCGGGGGTGGGACGTACCGGGGCGCAGCATGGGCAGGGCGCAATACTTTGCCAGCCAGTCCAGCACCGACTGGCAGAACTCCTTGGTACTACGGGTGCTCACCGCCCCTCTGTAGCTCTCGAACAGCGGCTTGATGAGCACGCTGAACTGTGGGCAGAGGGGGGTTAAGGAGAATCCGCCTCCTGCCTGCCCCCTGCCTCGGAGCTACCTAAGGGGACCAGGAAGGGCCGACTTAGCCCCTCACCCCCACCTGCGGGGCCATCTGCTCCGTCCTGCCCTCCCTAACCCAGGAGGGGCCACCCCAACTCTGCAGGGATTGCCATTGTCCCATGTCCTGCCCAACCCCCAGAGACCCCTCCACTCTGTCCTGGGAAGAGCCATCCCTGCCCCCTCCCAGCCAGGGCCCTGTGGTGTCCCTGCCCCCCAGGATGCCCTGGACACAATCATGCCAGCGGATACGAGCCAGAAGCGCCAGTTCTGCAGGGTGCGCTGGCGCACGTAGTCATCATACAGCTGGGCCGTGTGGTCTGAGCGCGGAGGGGTCACCGGGGCCCCGCTGGGGGGCAGCTGGCGCTGGAACTCCCTGGTGTGAAAGAGGGGAGAAGGTAAAACCAGTCCAGGACACACCCAATGGCAGTGCTCAGCCACTCGAGCTCACCCCGCAGGCACCCCCATCCCTGCACTCACCCAATGGCAGCGCTCAGCATCTCGACCAAGCCCCACAGGGCCCGCCCCCTCCCTGCACTCACCCAATGGCAGCACTCAAGACGCTTGATCTCACCCTGCAGGCCCCACCCCCTTCCCTGCATTTACCCAATGGCAGAGCTTAGCCCCTCAATCTCATTCCACAGACCCTGCCTGCTCCCTGCACTTACCCAATGGCACTGATCAAGTCCTGCCCCCTCCCTGCACTTATCCGATGGCAGTACTCAGCTCTTCGATCTCACCCCCTTCCTGCACTCATCCAATGACAACAATCCGCACTCACCCAATAGCAGCGCTCAGCTCTTCGATCTCACACCGCAGGCGCCGGGCTGTCTCCTGCACCTGCCGGCGCTCCTGCTGCAGCCGCCCGACGTACACGACGCTTCTCTGCAGCAATATGGCCTTGCTGAGCTGGGGAAGACGGGCCGAGAATGACACAGCAGCCGGCGACAGGCAGAGAGGGAGATGAGGTGGGACGGATGAGGGACGGGCAGATGGGATGGGGAGGGAGGGAGGGAGGGCAGGGATGGACGTAGAGGGTATGGGGAGGAAGGGACAATGACCAGGGATGGGCAGAGAGGGAAATGGGGGTGGGGGGGAAGGACAAGGGTGAGGGACAGTGCAGTGCAGAGACAGGGATGGATGAGGGACTAGGCTGGCACAGCAAAGTGGGGCCAGGTGTTCCAACATCCCCTGCTGGGGAGAACAGGGCCGTGCAGTGGAGGGAAGGGGGAACTGGAGGGCTGGATAGCAGGCATGGCCGGGGGCGCCACGTGGCAAGTACCTTGACGCTGGGCTGGGCCAAGCCTGGCAGCACCAGGCTGGCGAGGGTATCAAAGGCGCAGCTGATGTTCATGCGTCGGGCGTGGTCTGCAGAGGTAAAGCTAGCTCTTCGGCTGCCCTGCAGGATCCAATCAAAACCAGGCTGTGAGCCCTGCCCCAGGGATCAGGACTGATCCCTCTCCAACAGCGCAGCCAGGAGCTAACACCAGGGCCAGCTCTAGGATTTTTGGCTGCCCCCCTGTTTTTTCTTGCCCCGCCTCACCCCTGGCCCCGCCTCAACTCCGCCCCTTCCCCAAATCCCCAGCCCCGCCTCCTCCCCCGCAGGTGCTGCATTTCCCCCACCCCATTGCTTCCTGTGCCCCCCTCCGCCACCCCCCGCCCTAGCTCACCTCCGCTCTGCCGCCGCCACTCGACTTCTCCCCCTCTCTCCTAGGCTTTCAAGCCTGGGAGGGAGGGGGAGAAGCCGAGCGTCCCTCTCCCAGCCAGGCTTGCCGCGCACGAAACAGCTGTTTCACGTGGCCGCTCGGGTTCTCCTCCTCCCTCCCAGGCTCTCAAGCAAGGACAAGTTCAGAGTCCTGCACTTAGGACGGAAGAATCTCATGCACTGCTACAGACTAGGGACCAAATGGCTGGGCAACAGTTCTGCAGAAAAGGACCTAGGGGTTACAGTGGACGAAAAGCTGAATATGAGTCAACAGTGTGCTCTTGTTGCCAAGAAGGCTAACGGCATTCTGGGTTGTATAAGTAGGGGCATTTCCAGCAGATCGAGGGACGTGATTATTCCCCTCTATTCGGCACTAGTGAGGCCTCATTTGGAGTACTGTGTCCAGTTTTGGGCCCCACACTACAAGAAGGATGTGGATAAATTGGAAAGAGTCCAGCGGAGGGCAACAAAAATGATTAGGGGGCTGAAGCACATGACTTATGAGGAGAAGCTGAGGGAACTGGGATTGTTTAGCCTGCAGAAGAGAAGAATGAGGGGGGATTTGATAGCTGCTTTCAACTACCTGAAAGGGGGTTCCAAAGAGGATGGCTCTAGACTGTTCTCAGTAGTAGAAGATGACAGAACAAGGAGTAATGGTCTCAAGTTGCAGAGGGGGAGGTTTAGGTTGGATATTAGGAAAAACTTTTTCACTAGAAGGGTGGTGAAGAACTGGAATGGGTTACCTAGGGAGGTGGTGGAATCTCCTTCCTTAGCCCTGGTCTACACTACGAGTTTAGGTCGAATTTATTAGCAGGGCATCGATTGATCCATGCACCCGTCCACACGATGAAGCCATTAACATTGACGTCTAGGGCTCTTAAAATCGATCTTGCCACCCCACCCCCAACGAGGGGATTAGTGCTAAAATTGATATTGCCGACTCGAACTAGGCTTAGTGTGGACGCAATACGACGGTATTGGCCTCCTGGATCTATCCCACAGTGCAACATTTGACCGCTCTGGACAGCAGTCTGAGCTCGAATGCTCCGCCCAGGTAGACAGGAAAAGCCCCGCGAACTTTTGAATTTCATTTCCTGTTTGGCCAGCGTGGTGAGCTGCGGGTGAGTGCAGATCTCCTCAGCAGACCATGATGGAGTCCCAGAACGGAAGACGAGCTCCAGTGTGGACCGAGCGTGAGGTACACGATCTGATCGCAGTATGGGGAGACGAAACCGTGCTAGCAGAGCTACGGACCAAAAGAAACACCAATACATATGCCAAAGTCTCCAAGGGCATGCAGGACAGAGGCTACAACAGGGATGCGCAACAGTGCCGCGTGAAAATTAAGGAGCTCAGGCAAGCCTACCAAAAAACCAGAGATGCAAACAGCCGCTATGGGTCAGAGCCCCAGACATGCCGCTTCTATGACGAGCTGCATGCCATTCTAGGAGGTGCAGCCAGCACTGACCCACCCATGTGGTATGACTCCATATGTGGATCATCAGAAACCACAGAGGAGCATTTTCAGGAAGAGGAAGATGATGATAATTATGCTGAAAATAGCGCACAGACACAGCAAGGAAGCGGAGAAGCCCTTTTCCCCGACAGCCAGGAACTCTTTGTCACCCTGGAGCCAGTACCCTACGAACCCACCCAAGGCGTGCTTGATGCCGGAGAAGGGACCTCTGGTGAGTGTACCTCTGTGAAATTAATACATGTTTTATAAGCAAGCATGTTTAATGATTAATTCGCGGCCAGTACAGCTACAGCTACTGGAAAAGTCTGTTAACATGTTCGGGGATGGAGCGGAAATCCTCCGGGGACATCTCCAGAAAGATCTCCTGGATGTACTCCCAAAGCCTGTGCAAAAGGTTTCTGGGGAGGGCAGCCTTATCCTGTGCTCTGTGGTAACACACTCTACCACGCCAGGCCAGTAGCACGTAGTCTGGAATCATTGCTTTGCAAAACATGGCGGCGTATGGTCCCGGTGTTTGCAGGCATTCAAGCAACATCCGTTCTTTATCTCTCTGTGTTATCCTCAGAAGAGTGATATCATTCATGGTCACCTGGTTGAAATAGGGGAATTTTATTAAGGGGGTATTCAGAGTGGTCCATCCCTGCTGGGCTGTTTGCCTGTGGCTGAACAGAAATCTTCCCCACTGTGACCCACGCGGTGGGGGGAGGGGGAACAGCGAACATCTTGAATGTGTGTGTGTGTGTGTGGGGGGGGGTGTCTATTAGGTTCACGCTGCACATTAACCCGAAAACCGCCGCCCCTCCCTTTTCAATTGCCAACCAGTTTTAAATTGCCAGCCCAAAGGCTGTTTGTTATGGGAAATGAGGGGGTTGCTGTTTGAAAACAATCCCACATGTTATGAAGGTTAAAGAAGCCTGTAGACTGTGGCTTACCATGGCTGCCTGCAAGCCGAATTCTGTTGCCCGCCGGACCTGCTTGTGTGATCTCTCACACCAAACCGGCAGACCCTCACTATAACAGGCAAAGTGCAACCTTGGACCAAATGCACATGTGATATGTAATGTTTGGAGCATTGTTCTCTAATATGTGTCTTTTAAACTACTCCTCTCCCGTTTGTTTCCTCCCACAGCTGCAAATGTTTCAACGCCACCCCTTTCATAACCGTCCCAGAGGCTAGCGAAGATTAGAAGTAAAAAAAAAAAGGAATCGAGACGATATGTTCACAGAGCTCATGCAATCCTCCCACACTGAAACTGCCCAGCAGAATGCGTGGAGGCAGACACTGAGGGAGTCCAGGACGGCAGAATTTGATCACACGGACAGGTGGCGTGCTGAAGACAATGACTGGCGGGCTGAAGTGAGTAGGTGGCGTCAGCGTGCTGAGAGGAGGCAGGATGCAATTCTGAGGCTACTGGAGGAACAAACGGAAATCCTCCGGCTTATGGCTGAGGAAAGGTGTATGGTTCAGGAAAGGCCGCCTGAGCCCAGACTGCCGCTACAGCCCCTGTGTAACCAACAGCCCTCCTCCCCGAGTCCCATAACCTCATCACCGAGACGCCCAAGAACGCGTTTGGGCGGCATCCGTTCACCCAACCACTCAAGCCAAGAAAACTGTCCAAGCAACAAAAGGCTGGCATTCAATAAGTTTTAAAGTGCTGTGTGCCCTTGTCCTTCCCTCATCCCCTCCTCCACCACCCATCCTGGTGCTTCCCTTCCTCCACCACCCATCCTGGTGCTTCCCTTCCTCCACCACCCATCCCAGGCGACCGTGGCAGTTACCCCCATATTTCCCCCTATTTCTTTGACGAATTAATAAAGAATGCATGATTTTTAAGCAACAATGACTTTATTGCCTCTGCAAGCGGTGACCGGGGGGGCGAGGGCAGGGCGGTTTGGTTAAAGGGAAGTTGAGTGAATGAAGGGGTGGGGCTTTTCATTAATGGGGGAAAAACAGAACTTTCACACAGCATCATGGCCATTCATGAAACTGGTTTTCAAAGCTTCCCTGATGCGCAACGCACCCTGCTGTACTCTTGTAATAGCCCTGGTGTCTGGCTGCGCAAAACCAGCGGCCATATGATTTGCCTCAACCTCCCACCCCGCCATAAACATCTCCCCCTTACTCTCACAGATATTGTGGAGCGCACAGCAAGCACTAATAATAATGGGAATATTGGTTTCGCTGAGATCTAACCTAGTCAATAAACTGTGCCAGCGAGCTTTTAAACGCCCAAATGCACATTCCACCACCATTCTGCACTTGCTCAGCCTATAGTTGAAAAGGTCCTGACTACTGTCCAGGCTACCTGTGTATGGCTTCATGAGCCATGGCATTAAGGGGTAGGCTGGGTCCCCAAGGATAACTATAGGCATCTCAACATCCCCAACGGTTATTTTCTGGTCTGGGAAGAAAGTCCCTTGCTGCAGCAGCTGAAACAGACCAGAGTTCCTGAAGATGCGAGCGTCATGTACCTTTCCCGGCCATCCCACATTGATGTTGGTGAAACGTCCCTTATGATCCACCAGTGCTTGCAGCACTATTGAAAAGTAACCCTTTCGGTTTATGTACTCGCTGGCTTGGTGGTCCAGTGCCAAGATAGGGATATGGGTTCCGTCTATCGCCCCACCACATTCGGGAACCCCATTGCTGCAAAGCCATCCAGTATGAGCTGCACATTTCCCAGACTCACAACCCTTGGTACCAGCAGCTCGGTGATCGCCCTGGCTACTTGCATCACAACAGCCCCCACTAGATTTTCCCACTCCGAATTGATTCGCGACTGACCGGTAGCTGTCTGGCCTTGCAAGCTTCCACAGGGCTATCGCCAGTCGCTTCTCTACTGTGAGGGCTGCTCTCATCTTGGTGTTCTGGCGCTTCACGGCAGGGGAAAGCAACTCACAAAGTTCCATGAAAGTGCCCTTACGCATGCGAAAGTTTCGCAGCCACTGGGATTCATCCCAGACCTGCAGCACTATGTGGTCCCACCAGTCTGTGCTTGTTTCCCGGGCCCAGAATCGGCGTTCCACTGTATCAACAAGCCCCATTACCACCATGATGTCCACCTTGCGGGGGGGCCTTTTTTGAGAGAGGTCTGCATCCATGTCCTCATCACTGTCCTCAGGGCGCTGCTGTCACCTCCTCGCCTGCTGTAGCTGTAGCAGCTCCTGGTTCTCGTTCTCCATATACTCCTGGACAATGCGCGTGGTGTTCATAATGGCGAGAACAGCCGCGGTGATCTGATCGGGCTCCATGCTTTCCCTGGTATGCTGTCTGCAGGACAGCAGAGTGGGAGCAGAAGCGGCGGGTGGATAACAATGGTGTCAGCAATATGGCGCTCGCATGAAAAAAGGCGTGAAAGGATTTTTGGCTCCCCCTTCAGTTGCTTTCACAGAGGGAGGGGGGAGCAAGGGTTAGGCTCATTTCCTTCTAGCAGCAAATGGTACAATATGCTTGATATCCATCATCATCTCCTGGCACCCCTCAAGAATTGAACTCGCAACCCCGGGTTTAGCTGGCCAACGCTCAGACCGCTGAGCTATCCCTCTGCCCGTGTTCCAGGCAGTACTGAATCTCCCTTAAACAAAACGTAAAAAAGAGAATGACCAGAGTCACTCTGGTCACTCCCATTTATGTCCAAGCGCCCCCGGCCAGCCACACCATAGGCCGCCAGCCAGGAGCACACGAATTTCAAGCATATTGTATGATCTGCAGCTAGAAGGCAAGGAGCTTCTGCTGTGTAGTCCCGCGACTATGACCATTTATGGCATATTGCACCATTTGCTGCTAGAAGGCAAGGAGCTGTGTAGTCCCGCGACTACCAGCCTCAGGCGGAATGGCCCCCTCAAGGATTGACCTCGCAATTAGCGGGCCAACGCTCAGAACACTGAGCTATCCCTCTGCCCGTATTACAGCGCGACTGAATCCCCACGAGACCTAATGTCCAGGCGTACGCTGGAGATTACAGTAATTGTGAGCTGAGCAGGCTCTGTGCTTGCCGTAGCAAATCCGGAAACCCCGGAAACCCCGGAAAAAAGGCGCGAAAAAGATTGCTTTCACGGCGGGAGGGAGGGACGTTTGATGGCTTGACGACATGTACCCAGAACCACCAGCGACAATGTTTTCTGCCCCATCAGGCTTTGGGATCGCAACCCAGAATTCCAATGGGCGGTGAAGACTGCGGGAACTGTGGGATAGCTACCCGCAATGCAACGCTCCGAAAGTCGACGCTAGCCCCGCTACTGTGGACACAGTCCGTCGACCTCATGGTTTTAATGCTCTTTAGTGGGGACACACACAATCGATTCCATAAATTCGGGTTTTAAAATATCGACTTCTATAATTTCGACCTAATTCTGTAGTGTAGACGTACCCTTAGAGGTTTTTAAGGTCAGGCTTGACAAAGCCCTGGCAGGGATGATTTAGTTGGGGTTGGTCCTGCTTTGAGCAGGGGGTGGGACTAGATGACCTCCTGAGGTCCCTTCCAACCCTGAGATTCTATGATAAGATTCTATGATTCTAAACCGAGCAGTGGCGACGTGTGAAAGCCGAGCGGCGGCGGCGCAGACTGGACGTGAGCTGGGGCGGCCGGGGCACATTTCTAGGGGCGGCATGGCCTGCGCCAGAATGCCACCCCTAGAAATGTGCCGCCCCAAGCACCAGCTTGTTTTGCTGGTGCCTAGAGCCGGCCCTGGCTAACACAAGGGGCAGTCATGCCCACCCAGCTCACGCATGGCACCTGCTGCAGCACAGCGCCCCATGGCTAGGACACTGGGCTCAGCACTGAGTATGAGGGGAGAGTGCCCCCTACCAAGCCCCCACCCCACTTCAGGCAGCACAGCGCCCCCTAGTTGACTGGAGTCAACACTGACAGGGAGGGACAGCGCCCTCTACTGAGCCCTCACCCCACTCCCTGCAGTACCCCTGGCTTTCCCTGGTAAGTCTCCCTGCCGCCTCACTCAGTGGGCAGGGGCCCGGGTGTGGGCAGGTTGGCAAGGGCCCATGTTACCTTGGTGCCGGGGACGCTGCAGGGTTGGTGGGAAGTATGGGGTCCCCTGCGCTCAGCTCTGTCTTCGGGCTTGGCATCTGGGGGAATCCAAAGGAGACAGGGAAACATCTGGGTTGTTCATGTGGGCAAGATCCCAATGCTGCTCCCCAGGGCCCAGTAGGGCACGGTGGGTTAGCCATCCCACCCCAGCACTTCTGGGCACACGAGCTGGTGAGGGAACCTGTCAGACCCTGCCCAGGTGGGTTCAGTTCCCAGCCCCCTTCTAGAAGCAGAGGTCTGTTCATGTGGAGGAGAGAAGGCTCCAGGCCCCACACTCCCAGGATCCATCCCCAGCACCAGATCAGTGATGCCGTGAACACCCCGCCCACCGCCTCCATCCTTGCCATGGGGAGGAGCCTAAAACTGCAGTCTCCCCATGTCCTCCCCAGAATGGCATATTCCAGATCAGCCCCAGGCAGCGCCAGGCTGGGGCCAAACCAGCCTCTGACCCACAGACCTGGCTGTCCTGGTTGTGATCACCTGTTGGTACCACTGAGCTGGTATCTCCCACCAGCAGGCAATGCAGGGTGAGCCACCCCCTAGTCACCCCATTCCCCTGAGCCAACCCCCTCCAAACACACACACACAGGTTCCCCAGCCAGCTCCCACCTTGCCATCCCCCCAGATCCTCCAGCCATCCCCCACCTTGCCATCCCCCCAGATTCCGCAGCCAGCCCCCACCTTGCCATCCCCCCAGATCCCCCAGCCAGCCCCCCACCTTGCCATCCCCCCAGATCCTCCAACCAGCCCCCCAACTTGCCAGCCCCCCAGATCCCCCAGCCAGCTCCCCACCTTGCCATCCCCCAGATCCCACAGCCAACCCCCACCTTGCCATCACCCGAGATCCCCCAGACAGCGCCCGACCTTGCCATGATCCCAGATCCTACAGCCAGTCCTGCACCTTGCCATCCCCCCAGATCCCCCAGCCAACCCCCCACCTTGCCATCCCCCCAGTTCCCCCAGACAGCCCCCAACCTGGCCATCCCCCCATATCCTCCAGCCAGTCCCCCACCTTGCCATCCCCCCAGATCCCTCAGCCAGCCCACCTTGCCATCCCCCCAGATCCCCCAGCCAGCCCCCCACCTTGCCATCCTCCCATATCCTCCAGCCAGTCCCCCACCTTGCCATCCCCTCAGATCCAGCCAGCCCCCCCGCACCTTGAAATCCCCTCAGGTTTCCCCAAGCCAGGCCACCAATTTTGCCGTCCCTCCAGGTCCCCTCAGCCAGCCCTGCACCTTGCCATCCTCCCAGGTCTCCCTGCCAGTTCGCCAACCTTGCCGTCCCCCCAGATCCTTCAGTCAGCCCCCACCTTCCCGTCCCCTCAGATTCTCCACCTTGCCATCACCCCAGGTCCCCCCAGCCAGCCCCCAACCTTGTCATCCCCCTAATTCCCCCAACCTGGCCCCCTTTACACTTCCCCAGTCTCCTCAGCCAGCCCCTCACCTTGCCATCCCCTCAACACGCCCTCTCTCCAGCCACTTATGAACCCACCAAGTTCCCACTCCCCAGATGCTTCTTATGAGCCAACCACCACCCTGCCTCTTCCTGCCCATCCCAGCCTCATGCTCTTCCCCAGCCCCATCACCCATCTCCCCTGTCCCGTCCCACCCGAGAGCCAGGCACCCACAGCGAGAGCCCATGTGATGAGGGGCCTGACAGCAGCACCCCCCATCTTACCAGTGCTGGAGGAGGCAGTGACAGAACGAGGGTGGATGGGCTTCTCCATCAGCAGGACGCCTGCAGGGAGCTCCAGGGGGGCACAGACCTAGACGGGAGAGATGAGGAGGGAGTCAGCAGGGGAGGACAGAAATCTGCCCCAGCGATGAGCACGCGGCAAGAGTGGGGCACCCCTAAACCCAGCAGCGTTAGCTGAGTGATTCCTGGATGGATTTCAATTGTTTAGCTCATCAGCAGGGGGTGCTGTGACACTGGGGAGGGGGAGGAGCTTATAGATGCCCAGTCCAGCCCTCCCCAGCAGGGGGTGCTGTGACACCAGGGAGGGGGAGGAACTAATAGAAGCTCAGCCCCACCCTCCCCAGCAGGGGGTGCTCTCACCTGGGAAGAGTCCCTCACTGGAGCAAGGAGCTGTGGCGATGGGCCTGGGGGAAAAAGAAAGTGGGTAGAGGAGGAGTGAGGCTATCCTACAGAGGCCACAACTCCTAGGTAGCCAGCCAGGGCAGTGTCTCTCCAGCCCTGGGTCTTGGGATGGCCCACATCAAGGGGGGGGAAGGGAGAAGCTCCCCTGCAGCGTGGACACCCCCACCCACTCCTCCCACCAGGAACTCCATTGTTCTCCCCCCCCCCCCCAACAGCCCTCCCCTGCACCCCCACACCAGCAATCCTCCCAGTGCCTGGTCCCCCACCCCAACAGCAACCCTCTGTGCCCAGACCCCCATGAGCAACTCCCCCGCACACTGACCCCTCCGTCAGCAACACCCCCCAGGGCATGCCCAGTTCCCCTGCCCCACGCACCCATCCCCACCTTCCTGCCCCTAAAAGCAATGCCCCTGTGCCCACTCTCCGCACCCCATATCCACTCCCCCTCATCCCACAACAGCCCCTCCCCCCAGTGCCAGGCAGGCATGCTGCGCTGCTCCCACAAGCACATACCTGCTACGAGCAGGCGGGTAAGGAAGGCACTGGGGGCTGCTGGGGGGTGGCTGGAGGTGGGCGCTGGGGCAATGTGCTGCAGTTGCCGGGACCTTGCCCTGTTGGGCAGGGGGCCAGACACAGGCACGGCAAAGGTGCCCCCGGGGGAAGGAGGGTGTCGAGTGGGTGAAGGGGGCTTTTCGGCAGCCGTGTGGGTGATGACAGAGAAGACAAGGGTGGGCTGGGGGTGCTGCGTGGGAGGGCCGGGCGGGGGCGGGCTGACCCGCAGCGGGGATGTGGGGAAGAGCGGTAGGAAGGTCTGGTGCCCGTTCAGGGGTGTAAGGGGCTCCAGGTCCAGGGGGAAGGAAAGGGAGGTGAGGGAGCCTCTGTGAAGAGGCAACTCCTTAGTGCTGGTGGTCACATCTGGGTCACAAACGCTGGACAGAGAGCCCAGTGGGGCAGCAGCTGGCAGCAGCATGGAGGCCTGGGGGAGAGAGGGAGAGAAAATCAGCCTTGCCCTCCCCAGCCGTGGGCCTGCAACACTAGGCCAGGGGGAGGGGCCTGTACCACCCAGCCCTGCCCTCCCAGCAGGGGGCCTGCGACAGCAGGACAGGGGGAGGGGTCGGCTCTGCCCAGCCTTGCCCTCCCAGCAGCGGGGGCCTGAGACACCAGGGAGAACATAAGAACATAGGAAAGGCTGTACTGGGTCAGACCAAAGGTCCATCCAGCCCAGTATCCTGTCCACCGACAGTGGCCAATGCCAGGTGACCCGGAGTGAGTGGACCCAACAGGTAATGATCAAGTGATCTCTCTCCTGCCATCCATCACCCCCCTCTGACAAACAGAGGCTAAGGACACCATTTCTTACCCATTCTGGCTAATAGCCATTAATGGACTTAACCTCCATGAATTTATCCAGTTCTCTTTTAAACCCTGTTATAGTCCTAGCCTTCACCGCCTCCTCAGGCAAGGAGTTCCACAGGTTGACTGTGCGCTGTGTGAAGAAGAACTTCCTTTTATTTGTTTTAAACCTGCTGCCCACTAATTTCATTGGGTGGCCCCTAGTTCTTTTATTATGAGAACAAGTAAATAACTTTTCCTTATTCACTTCCTCCACACCACTCATAATTGTATATACCTCTATCATATCCCCCCTTAGTCTCCTCTTTTCCATGCTGAAAAGTCCTAGCCTCTTTAATCTCTCCTCATATGGGACCCGTTCCAGACCCCTAATCATTTTAGTTGCCCTTCTCTGAACCTTTTCTAATGCCAGTATATCCTTTTTGAGATGAGGAGACCACAATCGTACGCAGTATTCAAGATGTGGGCGCACTATGGATTTGTATAAGGGCAGTAAGATATTCTCCGTCTTATTCTCTAGGGGGCGGCCCCCAAGGGAGAGCTGGCCAGGCTCTCTGTTGGGTCCAAGCAAGGAGTGGGGAGAGAGAGACAGAGAGAGCCTGAGATAAGGCTCCTTGGCATACAGCCCCGGTGTCCTGCCAAGGCCCTGCAGCAGCAAGTTCCACTGATGTGTCCCATGCTGCGGGGGCAGCTCTCTGTCCACAGTCACTTCACAATCTCCCTGCCACTTCCCTTTGATGAGCCCATCAGACAATGCCAGGACTGCAGGGCCAAACCCCATTCCCCACCCCCGCCAGTCCCCCGCCCTGGGGCTGGATTGAAGGAGGGGCCTGCACCACCCAGCCCTGCCCTCCCCAGCGGGGGGGCTGTGACACCAGGGAGGGGCCTGCACAACCCAGCCCTGCCCTTCCCAGCGAGGGGGCTGTGACACCAGGGAGGAGGTCATAGACCTTGCAGTGAAGGCGAAGCATGGGCTGCAATGTGGTGCCAGCTGATCTCTGCAGGCAGAGGGCGAGGGCATTGCTGAGCAATCAGAGGGCAGCTGCTACTTGCTACTCACCTGGGTCACAGGCTGCGGGCGACAGGCAGCAAAGAAATCTGTGAAGGGAAAGAGGGAAAGAATGAACTGTTTGTGACAAAGAAGAAAGGCTTAAAGGGGGTGGAGAGATGAGGGCAGGGGGAAGAGAGAGAGAGAGAAAATGCAAAGGACCTGGATAAATCAGAGCAGAATAACCATAATAGAAATTACATCACAACACTCGGTACAAATGGCAGCTACAGAGCTCAGACCTGGAGGACCCCAGAGCTGGGATTGCAGGGGGCTGTGGGTCAGGACTGAGGGGCATCGACAGAGCTGAGGGGGGGTAAAGCTTAGGGCTAGGCTAGCAGGGGGCTGTGGGTCAGGACTGAGGGACACCAGTAGAGCTGGAGGGGGGAGGGTCCCAGGTCTCAGATAGCAAAGGGGGACTGTGGGTCAGGATTATGGGGCACTGGCAGAACTATAGCGGGGAGCTCAGGTCTGGCTAGCAGGGGGCTGCGGGTTGGGATTGAGGGGCATCGGCAGAGCTGTGTAGCTGAAGGGTATGCAGGATTCCTTGGTGTGCAGTGGCTGGGGCCGCAGCAGTGGTGACTAGGGTGACAGCTGTGGGTTGGTGCGGTGTGTGCATGGTAGTTCTGGGCATATGAGCAAACCCCTTGATGAAATGGTGGCCAACTGGCCCAATTACCTCATTTTGAATAGGGGGAGGTGGCCTGGAGACACTACATATCCCAGAATACACTGCTCCAATTTGACCTGAGATACTTCACTGGGTCCATGCTGGGACCCGAAGTCTTGGCCGGCTGCCCCTTGGCACCAGTGATGTTGGCAGTTGTGGTGTGTCCATCCAGCTAGCCTGGGCAGCATCTGGGTCCAGCCCCAGGTGCAGCAGCAGGACGAAAGGACGTGGGGGCCCGCTCTGTACCTTTCTTGGCAGTGGCTACATGAGCAACAGACAGGAGGAGTTTCAGGGAGTCAGAGGAGCTAGAGGCGACAGAGGAGGCACAGCTGAGCCGCTGGAGACAGGGGCTGGCGGCCCCCAAGGGAGAGCTGGCCGGGCTCTCTGTTGGGTCCAAGCGAGGAGCGGGGAGAGAGAGACAGAGAGAGACTAAGATAAGGCTCCTTGGCATACAGCCCCGGTGTCCTGCCAAGGCCCTGCAGCAGCAAGTTCCACTGGTGTGTCCCATGCTGCGGGGGCAGCTCTCTGTCCACAGTCACGTCACAATCTCCCTGCCACTTCCCTTTGATGAGCCCGTCAGACAATGCCAGGACTGCAGGGCCAAACCCCATTCCCCACCCCCGCCAGTCCCCCGCCCTGGGGCTGGATTGAAGCCGGCGTCTCCTAGAGAGGAAAGGGCCCGTGTGTCCCATTTCCATCCCTCTGAGCCAGCCTGTGCCCTGCTCTGGGGCTGACTCAGACTCGGTACCCCCTAGAGGGGAAAGGCCCCATGCTGGGATAGCTACCCTGGGGCAGAGAACAGGGGGCATCTCTTGCAGGGCAGTGAATAGTGTTGAAGCTTCCTCCGCGGGGGCCAGTCTGTAGAGAGCACAGCGCCCCGCCACAAGGGGTGGGGCTCAGGTAAGATACTGGGCGGCTCTCTCCGCCGTGGTATCTCCGCCTGGCCTGCAGCATGCGAGGTGGCAGGCGGCTCAGCAAGCATCTGGCAGAGGCCTGGATCTGGGAGGAAGAGCCATCTCTGCAGCCGACTGAGCTAGTAGTGCGTCAACCACAACCTGCCCATGGTGATTTCCAGTTCCCCCCAGCAACAGATTAATGGTGTGCTCCAGCATGGTGGGGAGACGACACCACTGGCCTGACCCAGGACGGCAGGGGAGACGACACCACTGGCCTGACCCAGGACGGCAGGGGAGGGGACGCACCCTGATCTGACTCAGGACGGCATGGGAGGGGACGCACCCTGGTCTGACCCAGGGCGGCAGGGGAGGGGATGCCCCCTTGTCTGACCCCAAGCGGCAGGGAGGCTGATTCCCTCTATCGCCAGGCAGCATGGTGTTTGGAAACCCCCCCCACACTGCCCCTGTGCGCCAGGATCGTCCACCTCACCCCAGATGGGATCCGTGCACAGTGGCCAGTGCAAGTTACCATGAATGGGGTCCAGGGTGTCCATGAAATCCTCTCCGAAGTTAGGATGCAGCGGGGTCAGGGTGGGCTGAATCATGTCCGCGTTGCCTTGGTGAGCTGGGGGACACAATGATGGGGGTCAGACACAGCACCAGCCGCTCCCATCCCGCCCAAAGCAGAGCCCTGCCCCACCCACCTCGCTCCCCTCAGGCACCAGACTGCCAGGCAGGGAACGAGGACTCTAGGTGGGCCCATTCACACCCCTAGACAGAGAAGGGCAGAGATCCGGAGACAGGAATGCCTGTGGGATACAGGGGGGTCAGAGCCCAGGACCACCCCCTTTTAGCACTTGGGGGGCAGGGGATGCAAATGAGAGAAGGAAGCCCCTATGAAGCATGGGGGCAGGGCAGACATCCAGAGAGGGGAATCCCTCTGGGGAGGGGAGAGATCCAGAGACAAGAATTCCTATGGCCAGATGGGGAAAGGGGGCTGAGACCTGGAGAGGGGAATGCCTATGGGGCACGGAGAGGGAAATCCCGTGTTAGGGACGCTGACCAGTGCTCACCAAGGCTGCGGGGGTTGGGCCCCCCATACGGGTTGCGGCTGTAGAAGATGGTGTCGGCCAGGTCAGAGATGAGGCTGTCCAGGGTGTCCAGGTCGAGCTCCATGGGGCAGCTGCCCTTGGCCTCACTGCTCAGCCCCTCACCCTGGGCAGCATGAGCCACTCCCTGCCAGCAGGGCGGGGGGGGAGAGAGACACATAGTCATAATTGGTGACCCAGATCCTGTGACAGACAGGACAATAATCGGCAGCACCCTGAACAAACCTTGCTGAGTTAAGGTGAAGTGTCTTGGGAAGTCGCTGTATATTAAAGCTGTGTCCG
The DNA here is from genome assembly GCA_033296515.1 of Macrochelys suwanniensis. Lineage (NCBI taxonomy): Eukaryota > Metazoa > Chordata > Testudines > Chelydridae > Macrochelys > Macrochelys suwanniensis. Next base: position 9,491 of record JAVFKX010000195.1, on the reverse strand, counting down.
GATTACTGTGGGAGGATGTAACTCCTTTAAGAGGGAGACAGGACTAATGCAAACCTTGGGAAGTGGCACGTGCTCAAAAGACTCTAAAACGATAGGCTAAACTAGACTGATCTTTTAGTTAAGTGGGTTTCCTAGGAAATACTTGGAAAGGGGGAGGATGCAAGTTAGCGGAGTTACCGTTTTGAAGCAACACCTTGGGGAGAAACCCATTGCCTGGCTGCTACCTATTCACGGTCTCAGGGCCGGCTCTGGCTTTTTTGCCGCCCCAGGCAAAAAAGCCACCCGCCGCGGCGCCGGAGGGGAGCGTGGCAGGCACATGGCCCCGCTCCCCCGGTCGGGGCGGGGAGCACGGCAGGCCCCGCTGCCCCGGCGGGGAGCACGGCAGGGGAGGGCGCCGAGCCTGGCCACAGCCCCGCTCTCCCCAGCCGCTGGAGTGTTGCGGGGCGGGCGCCGAGCCCGGCCACAGCGCTGCTCTCCCTGGCGGCCGGAGGGAGGGCACCGAGCCTGGCTGCGGCGCCGCTCTCCCCAGCGGCCGGAGGGAGGGCGCCGAGCCCGGCCGCGGCACCGCTCTCCCCGGCGGCCGGAGGAAGGGTGGCGAGCCCGGCCGCGGCGCCGCTCTCCCCGGCAGCTGGAGGGAGGGCGGCAAGCCCAGCCGCGGCGCCGCTCTCCCCAGCGGCTGGAGCGCGGCAGGGGCGGGCGGCGAGCTCGGCCGCGGCGCTGCTCTCCCTGGTGGCCGGAGCGCAGCCGGGGAGGGCGGCGAGCTCGGCCGCGGCGCCGCTCTCCCTGGCGGCCGGAGGGAGAAAAAAAAACAAACAAAAAAAACCAAAACAAAAAAACCTGAGCGCCACCCCCCTCCAGGTGCCACCCCAAGCACGTGCTTGGTAGGCTGGTGCCTGGAGCCGGCCCTGCACGGTCTCTTCAAAGGGGTTAAAGGAGGGACTCCCTAACTCCTAGGGGAGCTAGTTCTGAGTGACAGCTGCTATGAACTGGTGACCACAGAAATATCCCTGGGTGAGGTCTGGAGGACTGAACATCAGCCAGAGCCCTTGCTGGAGTTGGAGAGATCTCTGGTAAGCTTATTACCAGTGTGTAGCTTGTGTTATTGTTTCCATGTTTTCTCTGTAATGCTTTAACCTTAAGAATAAAAGTGCCTGCTCAGAAAAGCCAAGTGATCACTTGTAACTGCTAGCAATGTCATTGTTATTAGTCTCTGATGAGAACGCCCAGCACAGAGGCTGGCCTGTTTAGACAGTCTGCTTTGCTGTGGGATATCACAGCGCAGTCAGGGGACTGCGCAGCCTGGAAATGCCCTAGGCAGGGCGAGGGAGATGTGTGTCTCCACCCAAGAGAGGTGGCGTCTGAGAAGCGTGCAGCTGAGAGTGGGTGCCCTTGCAGGACCACGAGGGGGAACACAGGCGCAGATGCATCTTACACTGGGGCTTTGGAGTGCCATTTAAAGTGGAAGGGGGCAGCAGCATAGATTTGGCCCCCCTGCCACTCCTCTTTCCTTCTCATGTGCTTCCCCCGGCCCCACTCCACCAGCCTGACCTCCCTGGCCTATGAACCTGTCCATCTACCACCTTCAAATCTGAGTTTGATGCACCAGGTTGCAGTGCCACTCGTGGCTAGGCCCCCACCTAGCTCCGCAGCCAATGCGGTCCCCCACCTAGCTCCGCAGCCAATGCCATGTACCAAGACAGGGTCAGGAGCTCTGGCTGGCGGGGGGGAGCTCCCAGCTACCTCAGTCCCAGCTTGTCCCAGCAGGGGGGAACTGTAGGGAGTGGGGCAGGAGTGCTGGGAAATGGGGGAACTCCAGCCTCTCCCAGCAGAAGGTGCTGCAAGCTGTAGGGACAGAGCAAGGAATCTGTACCTGGGTGGATAAAGACTCAGGTTTATCTTTCTTCTTCTGGACCTAAACATTAAACAAACAGGAGCTTTAAAACCAACACATGGTCCTTGCCCATCAGTCCAGGGCATCGTGTCCTCTGGCATGGGGCTGTTGCCCATTCACTCCCTATCCCCAGCAGGCTGGGATTTCACTGAGCCAGCCTTTGCTTTCTCAATCACTGAGGTAAATTTGGGAGATCTGAGAGGGAAGTGGGCAAATCGTTGGGGGGGGGGGGGGGTGTCCCACCAACTTAGCATTATAGCAGCTGGGGAGATCTACAGAGGTATGTGGGCAGGTAGGGGGGGCTGCTGGCAGAGATGACAGCCAGCTGTCCAGAAATGGAGGGAGGGGGGAAGGGACGGATGAATGGATGGAGTACGGATCCCAAGGCAGCCCGGAGTTGGGCACTGAGTCACCCCTAGACTGCAGGGCCTTACTTGGTATAGAGATCTCACAGCATTTTACACCCGGGGGAGAAGGGGGACTCAGTTTTACTCCTGATGGGCACATCACAGAACCCAGCCCCCACTGCTGCCAACTTGCCCCTAGATGGCAGCGCGTCTGGGGGCCACAGCATCTACTGCTGCCTGGGCTGTATCTGCTCTGGCATACAGGACAGTGGGCCTGCTAGTAGAACAGGGCACTGTTCAGGGCAGGGGGAGGGCACCAGAGATGCAGGGGTGGTGATGGTGTATGGGGGGGGTGTGGTGTCTTACCCGTGTGCAGAAGTACGTCCGCCACTTGTGATACTCCCGAATGACGACTCCGATCTGACGCTTCCAGTACTTCCCTTCCATGATCACGGCCTGTAAGACAAGGGCAGGGTGGGGCTAGAGACAATTGGAAAATGGGAGTGGGGGCCGGGGGGAGTTTCCACAGAAAATTCAGATTTTTCAGCAGAAATTCAAAAACCAAAAAAATCTCAGCTAAAAAATGAAATATTTCAATTAATAAATGCTACGGCCGTGCCTCATGAGAGCTGTCGTTTGATTGCCTCGTGCTCCCATTCTTCCCTATAAACTAGCCTTCCTGGTCAGACTACATTTCCAGTGAGCACCACAATCTCCTCTCTTGGCAAAGGGAGGCTGTGCATTGTGGACATCCCTGACCATGGTGCATCATAGGAGATGTAGTCCCGCTGGGGAGCCCAGCCCACAAAGGAGACTGGGGACATGAGGAAACCGAATCACAACTCCCATGATGCATCACAATCTGACCTCTTGGAGACAGGAGGCTGTGCGTCATGGAAGTCCCTGGCCCATGGTACATCATGGAAGATGTAATCCAGCTGGGGTGTCTGGAAACTGAGGGACAATTCCTATAAGGCACCGCGACAGCACTGCCAAATCACATTTTAATTTTTGGGCATTCCGTTTTTCAATGAAAAATCAGAATTTCCCTGCAAAGCAGACAATTTTGTTGGAAAATTCTGGTTAGTGGAAAACCCATCTTCTGCCAAAGGCAGTTTGGATGGGAAAATGTCAGAGAGCCCTTATGAGGACCCCATCTGGGGAGAGAGGAGCGGAGAGGTGACCCTAGGACTATTGGTCAGAGTCCTCTGGGAGGGGAGGGGTAACCCTCAGGAGAGAGGAGGCAGGGAGGAGCTATGAAGTAATCTGCATCGCTGGTGCAATAAAGTCTCTTGCAGGAGAGGAGCCCCTTGCAGTGCCCCTCATCCCCACACGCTCACTTCCGGTTTGCGGTGGTCATCCCCGGCACTGCACTCCAGCGGTGTCACAAAATTGCACACAGGGTTCTTCCTCCTTTCCACATCTGCAGGGGGCAAGAAACAACAGTTGCCTTTGCTATAGCCTCCTCCGCCACCGACCAGGGAGCACTCCCATGGGGATTAAGCAACAGGACATCGAGGGGGCACCGACTCTGATCTGGCCCCAGGGCAGGGAGACTGGCTGTCTTGAGGGGGCGGGGAGAAAATGGGACATGGGACCTTTCCCCTCTAGGGTGGGGCAGTGGCTGAAAGCTCCTTATGTGGTGCTCTGTCTAGTGAAGCAGGTTCGTTGCCTCGCCCACTCAGCTCAGAGCCCTGGCAACTGAGCAGCCCCTCTGGCATGATGGGCTGCTCTGCTTGGTTAGCTCACCCTGCCACTGCTTGCACTGTGCCTGCTATGGGGAGACTCCAGAGCCCCGTGTGCCCCTGGGCAGCCCCAGCCCCCACTCACACTGCAGGTACCACGCCCTCCAGATGGCATTATTGAGCCGGATTTTGTCACGCGGCAGCAGCTTCAGGCCTTTGAACGTTTTCCATTTGGGGGACACAATTTTCCCACTATGAAAAACAAAAGGAACAAAATCCTTTAATGATGCAGGTCCAGAGAGAGGGTGACTGGGGCAAGGAAGGGCACAGCCTCATGGGAGGAGCAAGCCAATGACAGAAGAGAACAGAGATGGAGAAGGGACAGGAATCCTGTACAGAGCAGGTCAGTATCCCGCCCCATCAGGCACCCCCGCTCACCCCATAAACCACCCCGTGGATCACGTACAGAGCAGGTCCGTATCCCCCACCAGACACTCCCGCTCACCCCATACACCACCCCATGGATCCCGTACAGAGCAGGTCAGTATCCCCCACAAAACACTCCCGCTCACCCCATACACCACCCCATGGATCCCGTACAGAGCAGGTCAGTATCCCCCACAAAACATCCACGCTCACCCCATACACCACCCCATGGATCCTGTAAAGAGCAGGTCCGTATCCCCCACCGGACACTCCCGCTCACCCCATACACCACCCCATGGATCCTGTACAGAGCAGGTCCGTATCCCCCACCAGACACTCCCGCTCACCCCATACACCACCCCATGGATCCTGTACAGAGCAGGTCCATATCCCCCACCAGACACTCCTGCTCATCCCGTACAGCACCCTATGGATCTCACACAGAGCAGGTCAGTATCCCCCACAAAACACTCCCGCTCACCCCATACACCACCCCATGGATCCCATACAGAGCAGGTCAGTATCCCCCACAAAACACCCCCGCTCACCCCATACACCACCCCATGGATCCTGTAAAGAGCAGGTCAGTATCCCCCACCAGACACATGGAGATGCTTCAAGCCCAGGCTAGCTGATCCAACTATGGGAATAGGTTAGAACCCAGGCTCTGGTTTAACTTGGGCTGGAACCCATCCACTTTGCAGTGAGGATTCAGGCTAAATAATTTGAGTGTTTATAGTCCTCCAATGCCTTCCCACAATTACCCACAAGGACAGACAAATACTGCTGCAATTGACACAACAGACTTGGAAAGAATCTGAGTGTCTCAGCACAAAGAACCACGGGATACTCAATCTGACATACACAGGCAAGTGCAGAAACAGTGAGGACATGGTTGGGCTTTGCAGTGAGGACACTGACACCTGGGCTAGGCCAACCTGGGTGCCAATCACCCAGGGCTAACTGTGCAGTGAAAAGACGCCCTAGGAGATGCAGGGCATTAGGAAATGAAAAGACTCTCAGGGCTTCTCCACGTGGGGACGTTTCTTGGATGGATCTAGTTTTTCTGGCACAGACTGCCTTGCATCCAAACACACAAGTTATTTTTTCAATGTTATCTGGTGTCTTATCCTGTGCTGGAAGTTATCATCATCCACATCATCAGGGTAAGCCACAAAGACAAACTGCATGCCACCTAGCTCAGTCTCTAGCTAGGTCCATAAGACAGTCTGGCTGGATGTTCAATCTGTGTCCATCATCAGAGGTCTTCCTGCGCCACCAAACCTTTTGGTGTCCACGTGATCGCTGGCCATGTAGAGACATTCCTTGGTAAACACACTTAATATTTTGTTGGTCTTCCATCCTAGTAATTATGTCTGTATCAAGAAAGCCACTGAGCCTGAATCTGTGCTGATGGCGACAGTTCAACTATGAATCTCCGTATTGCTAATCTTGCCCTGCCACTTGATATGGAGCAGCTGACGAAGACAAGACTCAAAAACGTCCTTCTGCTGCTCTTCAGCCTTCCTCAGTGCCCACATTTCACTGCCACACGTTTCCTGGACTGACCCCGGAGAACCCTGCTTTGAAAGTGACATAACTCGATTCCGGAATGAGCTGTAAGGTTTGTGTGGATGCATCCCAATTTTGGATGATCTACACTGCTTCAGATAGCCCTCCCATAATGCATTACTTTACCTGATCTAATGGTCCATTCTGGCCTTAAACTCTATGACCTGTATGCCCTCTACTGCTCCAGGAACATCTTGACCATATGTCACACACGTACATACTAGGTTAAATACCAGCATACACTCAAATATGCACCTTTGCGATCACAGCTCGTGGCAAGCTCACATCCCCCAATCCCTTATAGCAAGCTATGCCCTAATTCCGTACATCGCATACAGAGCAGGTCAGTATCCCCCACCAGACACCCCTGCTCACCCCATACACTACCCCATGGATCCGTGTGGTGCCATCCAGAGGTCCGGGACTTCTATGGGATGGAGAGCATGTCCAGTTCCATCTACCCAAGAATCACCATAACGCAGATCTAGGAGTGGCTATGGCAGCAAATGCAGGAGAAGGGGCACTCTTGGGATGAGGCCCAGCACCAGGAGCTTTGGCAGAATTGCAAAACCAAGACCTCCCAGGACATGCGCTTACTGTGAGGGGCTGGACTGGAGTTTTGCCAGGGTGCCCACTGCGGAACCCCTGTATGCTGGATTGTTTGCCCATGCCATCAAGAGGCACCCAGTCTATCCCAGACCCCCAGGAGATTCCCCCAGACAGCCAAGATCTCTTTGGCACACCAAGCACTGAACCAAAGACCCAGGGTGAGCCAGTGCTGGAGATAGACCCTCTGTGGGAGGACAGATGTGTCCATTCCTGGCCAGCATCCTTAGTTCTCTGCCTGCTTGGCTTTATTCCTGACATGCTCAAAATGGCATGAGCACCACAAAGTTGAAGCTAACAAGGATTTATGTCCTGAAATACTGAATCTCACATCCACGGCCCAAACATGCCAGTCCCCACTCCCTTCAGTGCTGCTTGATGCTCCCTCCTGGTGGACCGGGGCAACCCCCATCTCCTCCCCAGTATCATGTGGTTCAAGGTGGCAGCACTGTGGGTTAAAAGCAAACACACTGCGAGGCAGGTGTTTTTACTGCAGCAGCGGAATATGAGAAAGCAATAGAAACTGTATTTTGGATCCCAGTTTGATCAGTTTTTTTTCTTTGTTCTCTAAGCACCTGGCAATGCACAGCCCTCGCAGAGAAAGGGGTTATCAGTGCTGAACACCTGGCAAACCTCGAAGGAAGAACACATTTGCTAGATCCCAGCAGAGGGCAAGAAGAGTGGAGGGAAGGATTCACACCGCAGAAGAACAAGAAAGAGAGGAGCACAGGGAGCAGTCTGAGAGAATGTCAGATCATAAAAACCACTTGGGAATCATGCTAACAAAACTCAGAAATGCACGTCTCACTGTGAAAGTATCAAAACGCAAAATACGAACAGTCAAAGTCCTTTGTTTTGGGCATTGGGTAGGAGGGTCAAATTTCACCAGATCCCTTGGAAGTGGAATCCATCATTGCCTGGCCCATACCCCAGTCTAAAAGACAAGTCCAGTCTTAATATAGACGTGGGGTAATAAATAGCGATAATATAGTGGCAGACTCATTGTCCAGGCAAGAGGCTTCTGAACCAACAGTGGCTGACCCTACTGCATCAATGTAAGAGGGGAGCTGTGATCCATGAACCTCTTCATGCCAACTGGCATGGGGCACAAAGGGAGTACACAGGTGTTACAAGAATCTCCTTTGTCTGGTATGTACGTTCTGATTCACCAAAGAATGTCATGTGAGGTCTCAAGTAAAGGCTGGTGTCTCAATGGTTAACAATATCATGGTGAAACACATGTACGGATTGTTGACCTACGACCCTGTCCTGAATGTTTGCTATATTGTTTTAAAGTTATATTATAATGATGTTAAGCGGCATAATGGGTCAGTCATCAGAAGCCTAATTATGGTCACCTGGACAAAAGGCAGATTTAAGTTTATTGTGGTCATGGAAATGGTCACATATGGCCATGGATCCATGTGGGTTATATAACTTAAGGGTATAAAGATCTAAAAATATACCCTAAGCCAGCGGTACTCAATTATTTTTTTGTCAAGGTCCAAATTTCTTGGTCAAGGTATAGTCAGGATCCAGACTCCAGAGAAAATAATAATAAAATAATAATGATAATAATAAGTAAATAAAAATATTTTGGGGTCCATTCATAAATGTCTGGCAGTCCAGATTTATGATTAGATTGTGTTATTTTGACAAATAAAATGTGCTGAATTTTAAAATATTGTGCATAAAAACATAAGTACATACAAGTGATTGTGCACAGAATTTTTAATTTTTTGGCACAAAATTCCCCCAGGAGTATATGCAACGCAGAGTTTTGTATAAGGGCAGGAAAATTAATTATTTGGAGCTACTTCAATTTGATAAATAAAATGGGAAAAAAGTATTTGTTTTGCAGAAAGTTCTATAAAAATTGCTACAAAAGTGAAGACACTGATGCACTTTGATTATATCACAGGACATTTTTATCAATCAGAAAAAAAGTTTGCACTTGAAGTTTGCACTCTGTGGCCGCACAGTGTAGCTATTGGCTTCCCCATCATTCTTTTTATGCTTCATGGTTAGGCACTGCAATTCTTTTAGAGCCCCAATGTGTATCTTGGGGTACTAACAAACAAAAGTTTTTGCTGCTTTTGAGGTAATTCTATAAAATATCACTAAGACTGTAAAGACAAGGATATTGATTATGTTATAATGTTTTTCCATCTCTGTCAGAAAGGACCAGTCTTGCAGTTTTGCCCTAGTATGGATATTCATTCTTCCTGATGCTTTTGTAAGTGTTATTTATTTACTCTTTCTGACCACCTGTGAAAAGTAATTAGAATTTTTTTTTAAAAGGGGTAACATAATGCCTCATGAGGTTGGGAAGAGTTTCTGCATGACACATGTTTACCCTTGCTAAAGCACAACAACTAACAATGAACAGATACAAAACTGTTTCACTAAATAAAGATTTCAAACATTTGTCAAACTGTCCCTCAAAATCCAGACCAACTCTCTTATCCTAATGCTGTTTTCTCATGTTACCGTTAACGTGGGTGTGTTTTGTGACTTTTAATTCTTTTTTTGTTTTGCTAAATGTGTCATATGAGTTAATAATGCAAAATATTTACTGCTAAGGCATGTCACATACATGGTATTTTAAGAACATTTTGTTTGTATCCACTGCCTCTCAAATACAAAAATACAGTTTTCCCTAATAACCAGTTCCTGCTTTTATTTTACTTATTAAATCCATGTTTAATCAATTTATTTAATCGACATTCCATACCATATATTCTGAAAGAGTTACAACAAAAGGGGCATAGTTTGTTGAAGAAATAGTGAAGTGTTATCAACTCTTTTTACGTAAAATAGTTTAAACTAGTTGTGCATTTTGTCAACACGGGGTGTATTAACCAATTTTACACTGTTCAATTTCTTTTACGTTAGGCTGTGTGTATTTTGTATAAAATAATGCTGAAAAAACAAGTATGAAAATGTGTGTGGGAAGGTGACTTA